>NIVC01003844.1:0-14534 GCA_002269645.1 Macrostomum lignano
GGAAAAATGTTCTTGAGGTTTGGAAATCCCCCAAAAAAGTTAGCTGCATTCTAAAAATGTAACAAATATATTTGGATTCCTCAATTAGATTTTGCTAATCCGTTTCATATAATCCTCTCTTTTACACCCTCATGCTGGCACCTCGTCAAGGACCTTTGGTAGGTAGACAAGATACGACTCTGTACTGAGTTTACCGACTCTCTCATCTCATACATGTATTTATTGTAGGTACAGTGGTACACCCCAATAATCATGACGCAACTCATGCTCAAATTCACTCGATGCAGGACTTTTATTTTCGAAAATATCAGTGCCGGGAGACCCCGACGCTAATGCGTTTGCTTGAGGGCCACTTGCAGAGATGCAGCTCAGACGTTGGAAAGAATTTTTTTTCTATTAAAGTACGAAAAATTGGCAATGCGACCAGTAACTTCCCCTTCGCCTAACCATAAGACAGACGGGTGGGATTTTTCATTCACTCTGCCAAGCTAAAAAATCTTTCTCTATGGGTTTTTCACGACAGACGTTCTTGATCGACGAATAGAACCCACGTCTCCTTCATCCGTGAATGCAACACACTATTAATGCTACGATATTTTCTTACACAAAATCCCACAGTGAAAGATAAACAAAATTAAACAAGTTTCAGAGGAGAGACTGTTCGGAAAGAGAATAAGGGCCCGTTCTATAAAGCCATCGTAAGATAAGATCGTTCTTAGCTACCATCTCCGCAGTGTAAAAGTTCCGGCGTACGATCCAACTTACGCAACGACAGCTTTATAGCTACGCCCCCTAAATGTTTGTGTAGTGAGTGTGTATTTTTACTTAATTCAATGAAAAAACAATGGAGTTTCTGCGAACTGAGTTGGAAATTACTATAATAGTAATGGTATTGCGCAACAGAATTAAGAACTGTATGACAACGGGAATTCTGCTTAAATTGAACACAATAGGAAAATTGAAGTTATTAAGCGCTGAGGCCTCTTAACTCGCCATTTATTTTTTTAATCCAAGTACTAAGTCACTAATTGTCTCACTGCCAAATGATCTTTCCTGTTTTTTCTGATATCCCCAACTCAACTAACTCAGTTTGGGATAGAATTTCGGGATACTCCAAAACGCTTGTATTTGGAATCGTGTACAAGCGTATTCTAGCGAGAAAACCAGAGAACACGAGCGAAAGAGTGAAGAAATTTGGGGGAAATCGTAGTGAATTTATAGGCACAGTGCGGAGGTGAGGAGAGTGTGCGCGGGGCAGACAGCCTAACAAATTATAGTTTAATTTTTTAAACAGTTTGAGTTCCCGTTGCCGTTTAGGACCCGAGAACCGGCAGGATGTCTCAGTTGGTCTGTAAATGAGAGTTGAGTTGTTCATCGGCATGCAATAGGGAATCGAGGAACAGGAGGTAGCATCTACACAGCATTTGCTACTTGGGTGGTAAAGACTAAACTGATTTCAAACGAGTGGGCATGCACTCTTCGCACATCTCATTGAGTTTCTATCGTCAGTCATATGAAGTCGCTCATGATTGTAATTTGCACTACCCAGTGCCAATAAATTCTGTTAGAAAAAAAACAAATTAAGCTAACGACCATAATCGGAGTTTTGGGCCAAGAGTGCCAGACCTTGTCGCAAATTGTAAACAGGAGAAAAGCTAAATGATTCTAAATGATGAAGAGAATCTTACATGGCAGCGCCGCGCGAAAAATCAAGACGAACAGCACCATCGCAATGACGCCATTATTCCAGCGTCAAGTCCGGCCTTGAACTGCCACGGCAGCTGCGCCCTGTCAAAACTCTCTGTATGCTCTCAGTAGAATTCCAGCAGTTGCTGCAGAGCCAGTTGTAGTCTTTACCACTCGCCTCCAGCAGCTGCATCAGCGTGACGTCAGTGTTTTTGATCTTTACTGGCCTGACAACCCGGAAGTTAGGAGGCAGATTCTTGCCGATCTTCACAATGCGGCTGCCCTTTTCGCCACCGATGCGGTGCAGCTCCTCCATGTGATCCGGCGCTACGCCTGTTCGTAAATGGTTCAGTAATTGTTGCAGAACGAGGATATATTTGTAAGTTCTATCCACTATACTACTATGTATTATGTCAATTATCACAGTTGCAACAGTCAAGCACTTTTAGAGGCCACAATGGGCAGCACTCACCCTTTTCGATCAGGTATTTTTGGCCATCGGCTGTGGTGACGCACGCACCCCTCATGAGGAACTTTGTGGCCGGACGCTTGGTCCGGTCGCTTGGTATTGAGTGGTCGCTCGACAACCACGAATTCAACGACTATCTTCTGCAGCTCGTCATGCGCGGTCATAATTGCGAGGAATTTGTATTGTTTCTTTACTTTCTGCTGCTGTAGTATGGAGCTGTGAAAGTAGCCGAGCGCGCTCCTAAACTGGTTAATTTAACAAGCCATTTATCATTAGGTTTACTCTCTAATAACAAGGAACTTACTCATCGACTGGTGTCCGCTGCAGACCAAGCACCCTGGCATTACTGTACAGTTACATTGCGCACTTCAATACGCGCGCGGGATTGTACACTGTCCAAAATGTACTTGTCTGGGCTTGAATGTAATTTCAGCTAGTATGAATTGTACACTCACTGTTCAAAACGTAGGAGAAGGTGGAACTTCACTTCTTTCTTTTTTTCTTGTTTTCTTAGCATATGGTATACAGTGCAATGCCTAATCTTCATCTGCAATCTACATGTATAACCTAAAACTGTGCTAAATCCGAATTTTTTCGGCCTTGCGTGGAATTGACGCTACTGGCTTAAGACATTTTCTTAATACATTTTCGACGCATGAAAAAGTTTTTTATCGTTGGTAAATGGAGCCTCTGCATAGTGTACTCATATCTCATTGGCTCAAAGCTTTAGATTTGTTTTTAAGCGTTCTTCGGTTGCAGCATCATTTGCCTTTCTAAAACATATTCTTATATAGCAATACTGCCAAATAAAGTGCAATAAAGCCTTTTGAAACACTTTTTTTGCTCATGCTTAGTCTTTACTGACGTAGTAGCGCCGCTTCTTAATAATTTTGTTTATTCTTAAGGTATGGATAAATAAGAGGGAAACAGATAATCGCAGGACAGGGCTCGCACAAATTTGAGTGACACCTGCATTAGTACTGCAGTTTTATTAAACTAAAGCGGCAAAGAACCATTCATTTTAATAAGCTTGCCTGGGGACCGCATTAAAGGGCCCTGTCAACTCATAAAGTGGAGCCCGAGTAACCTATGCACACAAATGATACAGTATGTCATTCTGCTCACAATGACACTAGGAAGCTAGTTTTGGCAAAATAGCGACGAAAATTTGACTTGGGATAGGGTAAAACAAGCAAAAGCTGATAATAGTGACTCTACTTTATGAGCTTAAGTTGACATAATAGTAAATAGTTCCTTAATTATCCCCTTGCTTATTCTTCCAAGTCCAATTTTGTCGCTTTTTGCCAAACCCAGCTTCCTAGTGTCATTGTGAGCTGAATGGCATATCATTTGTGTGCATAGGTTACTCGGGCTCCACTTTATGAGCTTAAGCTGACAGGCCCCTTTAAACCGATGGCGACTGTTGGGAAAAGTTTGCTTTCATTCAAGTGACGAAAATTTGCAACAAAACACTGGGATTTCCCCTTCAATTTACTAACCAAAATCTTAACTTTTATAAATTTTCGCACCTGTGCGGACTGTATGTTGCGGATTTTCGACACGATTGAAACGTGTTTAAATATCTGTTTGTTTATGGTTCTTCCTCCGTAGACAGTTACCCCAGTTTAATTATCGTATAAGAACAAGTATAAATAGAAAAACGTACAGATTTGGGAGCTGACTAAAAAATGTCCAAGGGATTTTGGTCACAGCACAATTGCGTAATCAGACAACATTCAGAGACAAAAAAGGAATCCCTCGAGTATGAGTGGGCCGAATGTATTCTTAACGATGATATAACTTGGATACAAATCCTATATACTAAAATTGAATCTATGCTAGTAGTGACAAAAACGAGGGTTTTCAGTTTAAAGTAAGTTAAACAGCTTTGTTTAAACAGTTAGAGTTCCCGCAGCCGTTTAGGACCCGATCGAGAAGCCGGCAGAGTCCCGATGTCTCACCGGCGCTGTAAATGAGAGTTGAAGTTGTTCAGCGGCATGCAATTGGGAATCGAGAAACAGGGGATACCGTCTACAGAACATTTGCTGCCTTATTCACATCACTCACTCTCCCGAACTTCTTCGTCAGCCAGTGGGCACACTGTGCAGCTCTTGGGTCGGCTCTCATGAATGACTAATTGCACTAAGCCCCATTGACAAAATTCGTAAGAAAGCCAACCTTGGGGACTTTGAGAATGATGCAAGCACTTCTCTGGCCAAATTCGACATTTTGTGACTGTGAAATCTTACCGCGAAAAAGCTGAGCAACCCGGCCATAATGAATTTAACTGCACCAATTCCGGCCTGTGACTGCCACGACAACTGCGACTCCCCTGTCACAACTCTCTTCATGCTCTCAGTAGCATTCCAGCAGTTGCTACAGAGACTGCTGTAGACTTCTCCGCTCGCCTCCAGCAGCTGCATCAGCGTGACGTCAGTGCGTTTGATCTTTATTGGTTTGACAATCCGGAAATTAAGAGGCAGCTCCTTGCCTATCTTGACAATGCGGCTGCCCTTTTCGCCACCGATGCGGTGCAGCTCCTCCATGTGGTCCGGCGCTACGCCTGTTCGTCAGTGTTTTGTTAAATTTTTAAAAACCAAGATAATTTGGACAGTTTTATCCATTATTTATTTATTTATCACAGTTGCAACAGTCAAGCAGTTTAGAGGCCACAATATGCAGCACTCACCCTTTTCGATCAGGTACTTTTGACCATCGGCGGTGGTGACCACGCACCCCTCATGAGGAAATTTGTAGCCGGACGTTTTGTCCGATCGCTTGGTACTGAGTGGTCGCTCGACAACCACGAATTCAACGACTATCTTCTGCAGCTCCAAAATATAAGCAATTGCATCAGAGAGATGTTGGTGTTTGACATTTTTTTCTGCGACGACCTCGAAGCCAGAAGGCAGCCTTTTACCGATGTCTACGATGCGTATTTCACCAATGCGATGCAACTCTTTCATTTGGTCCGGCGCTACGCCTGTTCGTTAATGATTCATTAAATTTTATAAAAATAGTTTGTTTTAGATTTAGTTGGTTCCTATCAGTAATAGCAACAAAAATAGGCTGACACTCAGTTAAAAAATTCTGCGTCACAGGGCGCATCTCAGAGCCAGGGCGCGAACGTAGTCCGGGCCACCAGGGACCGTAGCCTGGTGTGGTCCAGCGCGGCGCTCTTACATGCCCGCGGACCAGACTCAATTCCAAATGCAGTAGTCACAAGGAATGTATTGTTAGGCCTAAATTTGAATCTCGGCTTGGCTGTGTTCGTGCAATTAATGTCTAGACGTTCAACTCCCAAGGCCCAGTGAAGTGTACATTCCTAACGATAAATAAAGTTAGAGCCTCTCTACACTCCTGTTTGAGTGTGTGCCTGGACGTCTGACATCGACGTACGACGTAGTTCGTCAGGGCGCCTGTCGGAGTGTGACAGGGCGCCCAAGTTTCAGCCTCTAATAAAAAGTCCGTCAGCGCCTCCGCGTAAAATTTTTAATTTGATGTCGCCCGGCCCACAGAGCCCGATGGACTTCTCAGTGTTGATCACAAGCCCGACAATCGACTCTACAGCGACCAGTCGGTCGACCAGTCAGCAAACAGTTGAGGACAGCAGGGCGAGATCGTCGGCGTAGCCTAACAGGCTGAGCCGTCTCCGGTTGGCGTCGACCCACTCTTTGCCGCAGCAGAAAGCCGCATTGGTCGGAGAGAGCAGTCCGCAGCACCCAGTCAAGCAGCAGAACAAGAGGAACGGCACGAACTTATTACTTTGGGTTGCGGCATTTACTTGCACCGATATCCAAACAAGTTAAGACGAATATTATCAATAATAATAATTATCATCCTTACAGTTACTATATTCAAGCAATTTAGAGATTAAATTTTGCAGTGGCTTTTACTCACCCTCTTCGAACAGGTACTTTTCGCCGTCCGAGGTGGTGACCACAAATCCTTTATAATGACCTTTGTAGCCGGACATTGGGTCCGGTTCGGGAGTTGTTCCTCCCTGCCTGGCAGATTACAGAAAATATGATCGGAACTTATAATAATCGGAATCTAAAAATAGTTCGCCAAATAAATTATGTCAAAATAATCACAGTTGCTACATTCAAGCAATCTAGAGATTAAAATTTTGCTGTAGCTCTTACCCTCTTCGATACTTGGCCATCCATACTTATAATGATCTTTGTAGCCGTACATTGGGCGAGGGAAATGATGCTCCTGCCAATACCGGTAATTATCATAGAAACCTAAAAATGGTTGGCCAGATAAATGTGGTTCATCCCGTTTATGCTCTGAAGGCTTAACGGACGCAATTTTAACGACTGTCTTCTGTAGCTCGGCAGACATGGCCATAATTATTCCGAGTAAAAATACTAGAGCCCTAGGAGTAAGTGATCGCGCTTGTAAACTGGTTGATTTAACAAGCCATTTATCCTTAGCTTTACTGCCTAATAATATGATACTTACTCATCGAGTAACGCGTACTGCAACCCACGTCACTCTTGCGTTACTGCTCACAATGGGATGTACAATTGCTGTACGTGGGCAATCTTCAATACGTGCGCGGGACCGTACTGTCCAGAAGTGAACTCGATGAAGTGTTTGGGCTTGGATGCTGAGGGCTCAGTGCACACGTAAATGCCAAGTGCACGGTGTAAAATACTCATAGATGCATTGACGTACACTCACTGTCCAAAAGGTAGCAAAAGTGGAAGTTCATTTTTTTCGTTATTCTTGTTTTCTCAGTATCTGGTACAGTGCAACATCGAATTTTCGTCTAATGCGAGAGTCGCACACGTTTCGTCTTCGCTGCTCAGTCTCACAGGCAGCTATGCAAGATGTTGCGATAAAAATTGCTGCCTTGCTCAAACAAAAACTGACACTACTAAAATAGCAAAGCGGTTCGGCAAATTCAGATCAAAGATGGCGGCGGCAAAATACAAAGAAAAATTTTCCGCTGATGCTGGTTCGCCTCGCTGCTGGGACTGGCAGCCACGAGCAAAAAAGATGCAATCACTGAATTCTCAGAAGCACCGCTTTCGCCTAAAATCTACCCCATTCCGGCTGCTCAATCGATGCAGCGATACCAATCGTTTCATCATTATTTTTCAGCATAAATGCATCGATTCTTTCCTGAAATCCCCAGCTACAAACCAACTGAGAACAGCAGAGTCTCCAAAATATCCGCTCACAATGTCGCACGGCACTGTCAACTCGCTTCTGTCGCTGTGTCTCTGCCTTCCTGCCTTCGGTCTCGCCCAAGAGTCAACGAGCAAAATAACGGTCTGGGATAGGTGGTTCGACAGTCTGAGCGAGTACTCGACTCTGCTGAGCATCTCCGTTCCCAGCAATGTCTTATGTCTGATGAAAGCCAGTCTGAGTACCGCGGACGCCGCTGACTTCTCGGAGGAGGACGGACTGTGCCGCCTCTACCGGTGCCGATGGGGGCCGTCCGGCTGCAGGAAGTGCCGATACGTCTCGCAGGGAGCGCGGCTGTGGGTGAGGCCAGACGGATGAAAATTCAGTAGCTGTGCTGCTGAGGTTTGGGTAGCTGGGCATTCCTGACCATTGCGGTCATTTCGCTCTCTCATTTCAGCTCAGACGGCCGACACATCTGGACCGAAAGTTCTGTTGGCGCACCTTCCAGCACCGCGTCGACGGTTCCGTGCGGTTCGATCGCAACTGGGCCGAGTACCAGGCCTCGTTTGGCCAGGACGAGCACCGCAACTTCTGGCTGGGCCTGGACACCATCCACGCCGCCACCGAGGATGGACTGCGCCGAGTCCGCTGGGAGCTGAGAACGTGGCAGGACCAGCCGTTCTGGGCCGAGAACGAGCGCTTCCTAGTCGCCGGCTCCGACAAGCTGTACCGACTGCTGCTCGGACCGCTGGAATCGAGCCTCTCCTCGATGGGGCAGTGCAGCTTCACGGACATGAAGTTTCTCAACAATCAAAGCTTCTCCACATTCGACATGGACAACGACAACAGCAGTGTCAACTGTGCGCGAGTGTACGACGGAGGCTGGTGGTTCAACAGTTGCGCCTGCTTCAACCCGAACGGTCTGTACTACCAGTACCCGGATGCGTACAACAAAAGTGCTACGGACAGCCAGGGGATCTACTACTTCTGGCCGGGAGCGCCCTATCCGTTTCGCTATGAGCATTCAATGAAGGAGTTCGAGTGTCTGTTCACGGATTTTATTTAATGAGCCACCTTGAGGAGATTTCGGTCGCTTATCATTTTTGATGCATGAGCAGAACATTTTATCTTTGAAAAATCGGGCCTCTGCAGTGTACGCTCGTACTCGTATCTCAGTGACTGAAAACCTTCAAAATTTATTTTCGATTGCAGCTTCACTTGCCTCTCTAAAATATATACTCTTGTAAGGCAATACTTCAGCCAAAAAATTATTGCATCCGCCAGCTTGTGCTTCAGTATCCGTGAAGACTGAGCAAGGGTAGCGTCAGCTCGAGACGGGATTGGGTTAGGAGGTGTTGTCTTTGCTGGTTCCACTGCTGTGTGAATACGACCAGATGATAGTTAAATGTGTGATACTCTCGTATAACGATAAGCAAATCGATCAAGAGGTCCGCAGACCGGAGCTCAAAACCTTTATGTAGTTTTTTCTGCTCTTCGTACACGGAAGAAGCAAATGAGCCTGCTTACTTGTAATGACTATGATGAACTTGACTTGATAATTTAGAGTTTATTTTTGCGTGCATCGTGAACTGAGAAAATAAAGGTAAAACATAAACAATATACAATATAGCCATATTCGTATGACATGCAAACGGGTAGCAAAAATCAACTCATTCTTCGACCGCCGGGGTTCTTCATCGACCCCCAGTTGATTCTTCATCAACTTCATCGTCATCAGTGAACTCTTTCAGCATCAGTTGCAATGAGTGCAAACAGTAGTGCTATTAATATAAATATTACAACGAAACGTTAATGTTACTTTTAAAACCACGAGAGCCAGAGAACCGTGATTCGAAAAGTATATTTTTAGTGTGTGCAGTGCCTCTATAGACAAAATAATTTATACCGTGTTGGTCCATCAATAGTAGAAACGGTCTTAGATTAAAGAAATTGAGGTGAAGAAAAAAGTTATAATCTTAGATTAGAGAGTTTTCAATTGGTCAAAGATGTTCATCATAGCAGCCTTTCTACCCATAGGAAATACCGGAGATGGCGAGTCACCCAAAACCACCTTTAAGAACGCATCTACGGACTCTCGAGACATCGGCATTCGCAGTCGGCTTCAATGTTGCATTATCCATCAGATCACAGGTCAGGAGCAGCCGGGGTTGAGGCGACAGTCTGCAGCTGCGAAGCCCGGGAAACCGGAGGAGCTCGGCTCGACATCCGGGATCCGGAGTTGGCCGAGTAGCGGCTGCGGCGGCTCCTGTCCGAGCGGCAGAGCAGCGCGTCCACGAGCTCGTCTCGGAACTTTTTGCCGCTGAGCACGTACATGAAGAAGTTCATCGTGTGGTTGGAATACACCAGCACGTCGGTTGCTGCAGAGGCCAACTCTTGGCAAGCTGGAAACGGACTGTAGCTCGGCCAGTACGGAGCCGAGATGTACATTGACATGCTCGGCGTGATCAGCACAACGTACATCAGCGTCACCAGCAGCATCATGCGGGTCATGCTGCTGTTTGTGTCATCGGCCGACTGCTTTTGCTGCTGCTGCTGTTGTTGTTGTTGTTGTTTTGTGGTACGCGCCCAGGCAGAGCTAAGGGCAGTGTCTGGCCAGCGCTATCAACCCGAGGGGTCGGCGGAAATGCTGCTGATGTCTGTCGTGGGTCCTCCAAGAAGGCGGAGCCTGGTGCCGGCGAGAGCTGGGCAGTCAAGCCAGTGTTCCAGGTCATCGCAGGGATGGCCGCAGCGGTGACATGCTGGGTCGACGGCCGGGTCGACAATGCTGCGATACGCGTTGAAAAGAGTGCAGTGACCTGAGCGTAAGCGCGCAAGAAGCACCGCATCGGCACGGTTGGTGATGGAGTCCTCTTCCAATTGACGGTTGAGAAGCCGGTACGCGTGCCGGGTGCGCTCGTGGCGTATCGGGGGATCGAGGACGGATCTTCTGATGACGTTTTTGGCGCTGTGGATGCTGATCTGACTAGCGGGAGACACGAGCGTGGTGGCCTCTTTGGCTGCTTGGTCGGCCAGCTCGTTGCCAGGAATATTCTGGTGGCCCGGAACCCACTGCCAGGTGATTTCGGCAGATGCAGTAGGTAGTGCAGATCTGATTCTGGGGTTGCCGCTGGCCAGAGCGCGGAGCATAGATTGGCTGTCTGAGCAGATGTTGGTAGCCGCGGTGAGAGCAGCTTGGTTGATCCAGCCGATGGCGAGAGAGGCGGCGCGAAGCTCCTCTTCGAACGAGGATGTGGAGGGCGCGCCGCGCTGTTGAAGAGTCGCCAGGATGATAGGGTGGGCTGGGTCACCGGTCGTGACGATGGCTGAGGCGCCGCCATTGGTCGTGCCGCCTGATGCCGAGCCGTCGCAGTAGATGGTGATCAGGCCTGGGAGGTGGCGGATAGTGTCGATGGCCGTGGCTGTGCGCGCGGGACCGGGTTCCGGCAACGCCATGTCGACACGCACGTCGGTAGAGAAAGGGTCCCAAGGCGGCGGACGAGCAGTGCAGATCATGGCGCGCGGCGTGACCGAGCTAGCAATGAGTGGCAGCAGGTCGGTGACGTGGTTCCGCCAACTGTTCCTGCGTAGCCTGTGCGCTGTGTTTCCAGTGGCGGCAATGCGGCACGGGTGAGAATCCGGGAGGCGCTGAGCTCTTTCGAAGGCCGTCAGGCATATAACATTGCTACCAGTGCGGACGGAGCAGATGCCAGCTTCCAGCCTAAGGGCCTCAACCGGAGTCGTGCGGTGTTGTCCTGTGACAATACGAAGGGCTGCGTTCTGCGCTCTCTCCAGCTGTTGAAACGCGGATTCAGAGAGCCAAGGGTGCCAGGCCGGCGCAGCGAAGTTAATGATGCTAAGTTGCATGGCACGGTAAATGCGGAGCAGGAGTTTTTTGGACCATCCCCATTCCTTGGAGGCCAGGCAGGCGAGGAGACGGCATCGGGAAGTGGTCCGATTGCACACGTGCTCCAGATGACTGCGGAAACTCAGAGTGCGGTCCAGTGTGAGGCCCAGCAGCCGAGGCGTTGGATTGTGCCGCAGGTTCCGGCCTTCGATAGAGATAGCCGGGGACCAGGCGGCTTCGCTGGTGTCCGTGGAGAAAAAGGCGGCCTCGCTTTTGTCTGGGTTTAGGACCATTTTGTGCTCATTGCTCCAGCGGGCCACGTTGTCGAGTGCTCTTTGCACAGTGCGTTGAGCCTCGAGCTTGTTGCGGTGGCGGCGCGGAGGGCGATGTCGTCGGCATACATGGAGATCTCTGCCGGCGGGTTGACCACGTCATTGACCGTGTCAATGAAAATAAGGAAGAGAAACGGAGCGATGACCGATCCTTGCGGGAGGCCCTGGCGCATGATAACCGGTGAGCTGCGAGCACCGTGGAGTTGCACGCGGGCAATGCGATGGCGCAAAAAGGCCGCAGTCCATTTGATAAAGACAAGAGGGACGCGTTTGCGTGCCATAACGGTGATGAGGCGCTCACGCCACACTTTGTCAAAGGCTTTACAAAAATCAAGCAGAGCAATGATCGTGCGTTCAGATGGTTTGAGGTTCATCCCGTCGCTGATGTCTTGGGTGACTCTCAGGAGCTGATCCTCGCAGGAGTAGTTGGCCCGAAACCCCGCCTGGTTCGGGGAGATCAGCCGTGGCGCTCAGCCAGGTGGTGCAATCTAGTGACCAGGATGCGCTCGAGCAGCTTGACAATACAGATGTGAGGCTGATGGGGCGAAAGGCCGCGATGTCCCGAGCCGACTTTCCAGCCTTGAGGCAGGGAATAATAATCGCGGTGCGCCAGGATTGAGCGACGGCCGCGTGCTGGAAGGACCAGTTGAAGAGACTAAGCAGCTCTGCGCGGGCGAGCGGGCCAAGGGCCTTAATGAACCGAGCGTGACCTCGTCGGCGCCAGCAGCGCCGTTAGCACGCTGGTGTTGGATGGCTGAGTCCAGTTCCTGCTCGGTGATGGCGGCGTAACCGTCGTGGATCGAACCTGGGAGCGGAAGGGGAACCGAAGGATGGCTTTGGCTTCTCGGATAGTAGCGCGATCCGAATGGGAAATGTGGTACCTGCTGACAGAGGCGTACTGCTTGGCAAAGGCGTTGGCTTTGTCTCTAGGGTCTGTTAACACTTTGTTGCCGACCTGGAGGCCTCATTAGGGCAGTTGGAGTCCGGAGTGCCGTTAAGGCTGCGGATGAACTTCCACGCCTTGTTCGAGTTGGGCTCTTCTCAAGATCGGTTATCGTGTCACGCCAAGCAGCCTCTTTCGTTGCCCTGGCAATTTTGAACGTTGGCGCAGGCGCTGAGCCAATCTTCTCTATTCTCGCCAACGGAGCGCCTGAGGCGGTTACGGAGCTTAATCGCCGCTTTGAGTTCAGGGTGAGCCAGGGACGCGGTCTGTGCGAGGTACGGACTTTGCCGATGCAAAGGTTTGCCGCTTGCATGACTATATCATTAAAGCGTTTGGCTCTGGCGTCAAAGGTAAGATGCTCTTTGTGAAGGGCTTTAAATTTGTCCTCGACGACCGTTTGGAAAGCATTCCAGTCGACCCCTTGTTTGCGCCATATGAGACGGCTTTGGGCCTTAGGCAAGGTCCTAACCTTGAGGTCAAGGCGGATCACAATCGGCGTGTGATCACTGCCGAGGTCATCGGAGACTTGCCAGGTGCATTTGCTAGCCAGCTTTGAGGAGGCGAAGGACACATCCGGTGAGCTTTCGCCACCTGTGGCTTTATTGACTCTGGTGGGCGAGCCGTCGTTAAGGATTTCCAGTTGCGTGTCGATGGACCAGTCCAGGAGCGTGGAGCCTCGTTCGTCCTGGGGCTGTATAGGGTCCCAGGCCGGAGAGTGGCTGTTGAAGTCTCCTAGGATGATGCCCTGAGACGGAGTGCCCAGGTGATTCCAGTCCGGAAGCTGTCGATCCTCGACGCAGGTGCGAACAGGTGGAGCATAGACGTTGGTGATGGTAATCCAGTTAGCGGTAGATATCTGGATGTCGACCGTCTGGATTTCCATGTCCGCTGTGGCCGTGGGTTGCGGGGACGAGCGGAAGGCCAGCTTGTCTCTGATGAGAAGCAGCAGACCTCCACCGCTGCCGTCGCCGCGGTCTTTGCGCACGGCGATGTACCCGTTGATCTTTGGCAGCTGCGTGCGGTTGGAGAGCTTCGTTTCTTGGACAGCTGCAATGTCGATATCGCTGTCGGAGAGGCGTTCGGCCAGCTCGGGCAGTTTGGAGGCGATTCCGTCGGCGTTCCACTGGAAGACGGAGGCTGTCGGCAAATTTAGTGTCGCGGGCGACCTTGTCCTGCAGGGGACGCGCGACGTAGCTGCCGAAGGGGCGGGAGCTCCTTGGGTGCGCGCTGTGCAAACTGGGCAGTCCCAAGGGCTGCGAGCCGCGGCATCCGCGGCGTTGCGATTAAGGCCGGTGCAGCACTTGTGGTAAGCGGCGCTGCAGGAGTTGCACTTGACAAACGCGACGCCGCGGCGAATGGCGGTCGAGCATTTAGCACAGTAGCGGCGCTGGGCGTCGCTTGGATCGTTCAGATCTCTGTCGGTAGTGGGATCAGCTTGTCTGCGGGTAAGAGCAGGGCGGCGGAAGATGGAGTGTGCGCCTGGAAGTTGGACCGCCTGCTGCCGATGCAGAGGGCAGAGCCAGCTGGGGGCGCCACGATACCGCGAGATGTGGCTGCAGTTGCTGGAGCGGTGGCAGGCCAGAGCGCAACCTTTGGCAGCGCAAGTGAGCGGAGTAGTGCCAGTGCGGATGGGCCCTGAGCAGCTGTGACAGCGCGTTGGCTGAGACATGCGGGGCTCGGGTGCCGGGAGGTCACGCAGGTGCGCAGCGGATGCCGAGTCCAATTCAAGGGGGCGGTGCACAGAGCAGCGCCACGGAGATCGGACAATCTCGGCGCGGTGCATACCGCTGCATTTCTTCTGACAGTGACAGCGCTCGAACATTCTGGGACCTCACATGGCAGGCTGTGCATGCCCGTGCGGATTGGGCCGTTGCATGAGTTGCAGGCTGGGCCGGGATTAGTTTCGATGTCCCGGCGAGCGTAGTGAGGGCGAGCGCAAAGAGGACGAGGCGGGACAGATAGACAGCAGCAAAACAACCGGTCTCCCTGCCAGCCGTGCCGAAGGCACGCGAGGGCAGATGGGTTGAAGACCACGACTTAGGAGCTTTGGTGTTGCTGCTGCTGCTGCTGGTGGCCCTCCTGCATGGCCTGTCGACGCTTCCCCGAGAGCAGCAGCTGCCG
>NIVC01003844.1:14979-73881 GCA_002269645.1 Macrostomum lignano
AGGATCGCAGATAGGTTTAGTAGGCCTCTCATCTGTACCCGAAAGATTCGAGATTAAATCACCCCAGAATTTAGTATATTCTTCTTCTTCTTCTTCTTCTTCCACCTTTTTTTCGCCTCCCGGCGTAGGTGGCACCCTGTGTCTCGGACGTTTCCTCTTCTTCTGTTACTCGCCGCATGCACTCTCTCGTGCCGTGCCATGTTGGTTGCTGACAGCCATCTCTTACAGTATCGACATTCTGCTCTCTTCCTTTTGTGGATCCTTGCTATCATTCTCGCCGCTTCGTCGTTCGTCTTCGGTCCTTCCATTGCATGGGGCTCCTCCGCGCACTTCTTCCTGTGTCTTGCGTAGTTAGTCTTACTGATCCACGTTTTACAGTCGTTACACTCTCTTCTTGTGCCTTCCGTCCTGCCTCCCGTGCACCATTTCTCGTGATTCTTTCTTGTCGCTTCCGTTCTGAACTCGCTGTTGCATCTCTCGCATCTCATTCTTATGCCCGTATCGGTCTTGTGCATTCTTTTCTGGTGGATGGCTAAGCCTCCTCTCGATCTGCATACTTTTCCGCAGTTCTTTTCCCAACACCTGAAACCTGTCAGTTCGTTTTCATCCATTTGAGTGCTGTTGAGCTGGTTTTGTTCCTCTCGTCCTTCGTCGTCTCTTTCTGCACCTTTGCATCTCAGCCGTTCGATCTTTTCCCACTCGACGTCTCTTTTCCTGATGATCTCTTTCCACTTGATCTTGTCGTTCGCGTATTGTCCTACCTTGAGTGGGTCGAGTTTTGTTTTCCGGACCAGCTTTTTCCAGTAGGTGATAATTGTAGTTCTTCTCTTCTTCGGTCTTCTTATTTTCTCTATCCTTTTATTCCATCCCATCACGCAGATCTTTGTGAGGCTGGTATCCGGTAGTCTTAGGACGTGACCCATTCGTCTCCAGTGTGCGATCTCAATTTTTCTCTGGATACTTTTAATTCCAAGAGATCGTCTTACGTCCCACATGTTCACTTGCTTTTCTTCCATTTCACGTAGAGGTTCCTTGGTTTTACTGCTCCAGATAAAGCGGTAGCATTTGTCTATTGTTCTTTGCAGTTGATTTACTTCGCCTTGCTTGAACGGTCTCGCCCCTGCGTTGAACGTCATCGTGCTTTCCACACATGCCTCTATCACTCTCGCCTGGGTTCGTTTACTCAATCTTGTTCTCCTGAGTCTTTTCTTGACTTTAGCCTATGCGTTTGTTGCTCTTTGCAGTCTCTGGTGGATGTCTTCTTTGCTGCCAAGCCATACACCCAACATCCGGATCTTATTACTTTCCTCTGTTCCCAAAATTGCTGTCTCTTCTTTCTCATCGTTCGTTCTCTCTTCCAACCATCCATGACTTCCTTCACCGTCTTTGTACCTTCCTCGATCTCCTTCTTCTCGCCTATCACTGTGGTGTCGTCTGCGAAAAGTGACCAGGTGATCCGTGTGGTGATTGATTCTTCCGTGAACTGGTAGTTTCTCTGTGGGGGCAGGTCATTGCGTGGTAGGTATGTCCATTCGATACCTATTTCCAGACCCTCGCTTGCTGCTTTGATTTTTCTTTCGGTCTCGGCTGCTCGCATGACCGCCTGGTGGTAGATATTGAAAAGCACTGGCGAGGTCGCACATCCTTCTCGCAGTCCTCTCTGGGGAAAGAATGTCTGGCTGTTCTCGTCCTCGGTGTGTATCTTGTAGGCGGTGTTTTCGTGCAGGTCTTTAAGTTTATCAATCATCTTCTCTGGCATCCCGTGGTGTGCCAACAGTTTCCATAATGCTGGCTTATTCACTCTTGGGTAGGCTTTTTCAGGTTTTTCCTCGTTGTTTTCGTCGTTTTCTTCACTTTCCTCGTTCTCCGTGTTTGCTCGTGCTTCCCTCATCAGTGTTGCGTCTTCTTGGAGTCTCAGGATAATCTGGGTGGCGTCCATTGTCGATCTGTTACGCCTGAAGCCTGCTTGATTTTCGTCTAGGCACTCGGTTTCCTCCGCCGACTTGTTAATTCGGGTTGCGATTATTCTCGCCAGTATTCTGCTTGTGATTGGAAGTAGGCATACTCCTCGGTAATTGTTCAGATTCTTTTTGTCACCCTTCTTATGCAGAGGGATTATTAGACCAAGTTTTTGGCTCTCTCTCCACTTCTTTGCTGGTTCTTCCCAGAGTCTCGTAATCTCGGTGAAACATTCTTCTTTTACGGTTTCGTTTGCCGCCCTGGTGTAGATTTGTCTAACTTCATCCTCTCCGGGTGCTCCATTCTTCATCTTGTTCAACTCTCTCTCGAATTCTGTCTTAGTGATGGGTTCGATCAGGGCTGTGTTTGCTATCCTTCGCACTTCTTCGGTCACTTGAGGCTTTTCAAGCGCGTCAATCCTGGTCATCATGGTCGTTGGGTCGTTCTCGAAGCGATCTTTCTGCACTAATTCGAGGTGTTCTTTGAAATCGCTTGCACTGAACAGATCTTTCCCCCTGCTTTGGTTTTGGTTTCCCATCTCCGTTATACCCATTTCTTTGAGGTTTTCGTACATCCCTGCGATATTTCCTTTCTCGCAATTTTCTTTGCACTTTTGAGCAAGTCTGTCCCACCAGTCCTCCTCCCACTGCGTAAGTTTCTCGTTCTTCTTCCTTTTCTCACGGAGTTCTTGCTTCTTTGTTTCCAGGTTTCTTCTGTCTTCTTCGCTTCGCGTTTCTAGCCATCTGCGGTTTGCTTCGTTTCTCTCCTTCAGTGCGTCTTTGATGCCTAAGTTAAGTACCCTTAGTTCACCTTCCTTCCCGGCAAGCCATGGGTTTGTTTGTCTTTTCTTGATTCCGCATACGGCCTCTGCTGTCTTCACTAGGTTTGCCTCCATTGTTTCCCATTGGTTCTCTCTTGTTTTCTGGTACGTTTCTTTTGCGAATCTTTCTCGTATTTCAACTTCTCTGAGTTTTTCCCATTCGATCCTCTTCCTCTTTTGCTTCTTTATCGCTGTCGCCTTGTTCTTCTTGATGATCTTCTTGATTTGTTTCGTCAAGTTCGGGTGTATCCAAAGGACCTTCGGTAGGTGATCTGATAGCTTCGGGCTGTGGTCCGTGTACACTTTTCTCACGGTCTTGTGCCTCTGGTCTTTTCTTACCAGGAAACCGTCCAGTTCGTACCATCTCTTCGTTTTTGGGTGTTTCCAAGTGCCCCCTTCTTTTGCTTGAAAAAGGAGCTTGTCCATACCAGGTTCCACTCTTCCATCCATAGCATTAAATCTATTCCTTGTTCGTTAGCCGTTTGCATGTTACATTTTCCTATGCAGCTGAACGGGGTACCAGATTTCGGGTTCATTCTTGTGTTGTTGCTTCCTACTGATGCATTGAAGTCGCCCCCGATGAAAATGGCTTTCTTTTGTCTTACCGTTGTCATGAGTCTTTCGAGTTCATTCCGTATTTCTGAGGTTGTCTTGTCGTAGCCTTCGACGCCTTTGACTGGTTGGTATACCGAGATTAGTATGCAGTCACCTAATTCAATTGCCAGGCTTCTTTCTTGTGGATGCATCTTCCTTCCTTCTTTTAACCACAATAGCCATGCTGGTTCTGATAGTAGGATTCCTACTCTTCCGGAGTGAATTAAGTGGCTTGTTCCTTTGTTAGTCCTATACTCCCTGATTCCCACTTTGGTTTCTTGGGTTTCCGTGATTAAGGTAATTTGCCATTTATAGGCTGTCTTTACGATTTCGCCAAACCTTGCCGATCCGATGTTGGCTCGCTGTACATTCCAGGTTGCAATCTTTATCCTTGCTTCTTTCCATTCCGATTCTGCTTCTTCGGTTTTCTGTTTTATTTGTTTTTCTTTTCTTTTCTTTCTTCTTAGTGTTCTCCTCTTATTTCTTGCTCTTCTTTGATCTGCGTTCCTAGGTCCTGGATTATTCTCAATGGTGCACAGGTCCTTCTCAATCCTTGTCTTAACCGATCTCTCCGATTCTTTTCCTAGTTCTCCTTCCTCTTCCTCGTCCGAGTTGGCACTAGGGTGCCTCACTTTTTTGTTGTTTATAGAGGTGTGGACCGTGGTTAGTGGGCCACCACTCTGTTGAAGAGGGTTTCGTCCACGGACCTCAGGTGTTACTCTGAGTCCGCGGGCTCTTCCCCCCCCCTTTTTGGCTTCTTCTTTGCCAGCCGATTTCTCGGGCAGTCCGCTTGGCACTTGTGCGTCTGCACGAAAGTGGGAAGCCGTTCGCCAAGCTAGTATATTCTTCAACGCTAATGTTGTTTCGTCTTCCTCGCCCAATTTTTCCAAGCCCCTGTGAAGACCGATTCTGCTGCTCTCTTTTTATTTTTTCGTAAATCCTATGCATTTCTGCAAAGGCTCTACGCCTTTTTTCCTTCTTTTTTGGCTTTTTTGATTTTTCGTTTTTTCATAATAGGTTTCTTGGTTCCAGGACCCGTAGGTAGTAATTTCTCGATTAGGTTACAGGTAGCTTCATTTCCCCTCTTCTAAGAGCTTGCAGATAACATTGCAATACTCACCAAGT
The DNA here is from genome assembly GCA_002269645.1 of Macrostomum lignano. NCBI lineage: Eukaryota > Metazoa > Platyhelminthes > Macrostomidae > Macrostomum > Macrostomum lignano. The sequence goes on from NIVC01003844.1 coordinate 19,478, forward strand.
TCCACGCACTTATTTTTTCTAAGCCAGGCAATAATATGTTCATTATTGTCGCTACTAACACCTTTGGAATAACAGCTGTTCTTAGGAATAGTAGTCTGCTGATCTATGCCATTGTTTTCAAAACTTTCTTCTGAGTCTGAGCCCCAAATTTTGTTTTTAACTTCTTCTGGAATGTCATGCTTAGCGAAATCGGTATTTCCGTTCTTACTAGATGAACTAACAGCTTAAATCTGGCCACCTTCATGACCTACCAAGTCAAGCTCCGGCAGGTGGCCGGCGGACACCGGACCCAAATCCTGACCAGACGCCAAGCTGCCAGTTACATCGTCGTTTTTGTATTGACTTTTTTTGGAATTTTCGGAATTTTTTGTTAAATTCGACTTATTTGAGTAGCCATCGACCTCACCTGACTCAAAGATAGTGGGCATGGCACCCGGACCCTTAGGATTCGTATCCCGGCCACTGTCTATGGTCTCACCCCCTGCCTCTGTTGCTAGGTCTTCTTTTTTGTTGGTTTTCTGAGTTGTATTCGCTTTTTTTGTTTTCTTGGTTGGCTTCTGTCTTACTAGTTACTTTGTACTTCTCGCTAGGTCTTTTTCAGTCTTTTCTAGTCTTTTTTCAAATTGCTTCCTTCTAACCTTCCTCAGCTCATCGACACTACCTCTAACTCCTGTTACGACAGCTATCTGAACTTCTTCTAGAATCTCATCATTCTCGCTAACTTTATTACGGGCTTCGTTTCTGAGTTTTTCCACAAGTAATTTGTAAGTCTTGGTTCTTTTAGCGCTCTTAATGCTGTCTAGAGTTCTCTCAGGTAATATTTTCGCTCTCATAACCACGTCGTTTACTGGTACGAAGTTAATATCAAATTTGGCTTCAAAACTAGCTAGTATGTATAATTCCTCATCAGACCATCTTTTTTTGGTGCCCGGTAGGGCCGAGCATTTTATAGAATGGTAGTAGTCAGGATGAGTCTGTCTTTGATGATTGCTAAGCCCCGCTCTAGTACTAAATTTGCCGTCACACTCACTGCAGGCATACCCACCACTGGCCTGACCTATCCCCCTGGAGTGACACCTATTTTGCCCATCAGCAGAGGCCGACAGGTCTGTATCGTTATTTTTATTCGTAGCAATAGGATGTCACAGAAGACCCGGGCTGCTAACCCAGGCCCCCCGAATTAAACAGTGGAATTAAGCCGCAGCACCGAGGTACGTTTGAAGAATGAGGGAAGAAAAAAGGCGGAGAGGAAGAAGCTGAAAAGAGAGGATGAAGGGAGTGATGTGGACTAAGAAAGGTTGAGGAAGCCAGATTGAAGATGAGAGCAGGAGATGAAGCGGTGAGACAGAACAGAGGAAAGACACGTACCCCGGCACTCCGTTGCCCGACTCTCGCCTCGTGGAGGCATCAAGCACTGTCTGACAGGGATTAGCACTACGGCGTCACCAAGACGAGCCAGATCTGCTATCGTGCTTTTACCCTGCGATCATCAACATTCGAATCGAAACCCGGACCCGCCTAAGCGGAGACCAACTAGATGAAAGTATGTTAAAGTTCGAGCCGCACCCGACCATAGCGCGTACAGGCCCGATCCTGATCCGTGTTTCAATCCGAACGAAGTTCCCCCTACTCCAAGGGCGTACCTACAGAGCAAGGATCCCACCGGTGAGAATCGAACCACCAGACCGAACCGGGTGCGGGGGGCCACCCAATCCGAAGGCAGAACAATCCTCACAATCATCCGCACTAGAAGCAAAGCTTTAGCCCGGAATCCTGATCAGTTATGTTTACCCTCTACCAGGTTTCCCCGGTAGTGGAGCCATTTTTCGAACTGGAGCTCCCCGGCATCCAGCCGCCATTACTGAACAGTCCTCCAGGCTTCGGCGAAGCTTCTGCCAAGCTTAAGTCTCAGGCCTCTTCTTCCGTGGGAAGTCTTCTTAGCTCTTAGTAGCGTAGGTAGTGCTGCCACCAGTTCCTTCAGGTCTCGGCCTTCGATGAGGTGAGCTTCCCGTCGGAACGAAATACACAAGTCAACAAACTCAACACGACGTGCAGACTTGCAGCTCAACGTAAAGGCGTCTCGTTAGCAGTACCTGCCGGGCTTGGTTGGTACAGGGAGGGCTGTGTTAGTCTCTCTTAGGCTAGGGTTGGCTTTAGTAGGGTCGCAGTCAGACCAATAGGAGAGAGCTCAGTGTATGCAAACACTTAAAGAACAGTCGTTCAGTACAGACACTGGGAAACGCTGAAAACTAGGAACTCCTTGACGGAAACAAGGGGGAGAGGGGTCCTATTTATAGCGCGGGATTCACCTCTAGCCCATTGCACAAGATCTCGTGACTCGTTCTATTTTGAGAACTAACGTCACTCAGGGCCTCCGGGCAGGGTCCCAATCCGCGCAAGACCTCGTGACTCGTTCTATTTTTAGACCTGACGTCACTTGGGGTCTTCGGGCAGAGTACGCGTGGCTGTGACTCAGTTGCTATTTTTAGCAACATGAATCACTCCTCTCCTTAGAGAAGGAAGGGGGCCGTAAGCACGTGACTCTCCAAGTAAACAGGACCAGCGAGTGCAATAACTTGTTTACTGCACTTTAGGACTCCAAGAACGAGAGGCTTGTCATGTGACTGGCTCACATGACAGGGGAAACTGAGACTGACGAAATAAAGACAGCCCACAGCAGAGAAGCTGAGGGCTGAGAAACGAAGTGCAAAACGGACAGAAGGAGGGACAGGAGCAGCAACAGACAGCCAAAAGGAAGGAGGCGCGAAGCTGACCAGCGGCAGACAGCAACCCAGGGCGAGGGCGAGGGCAAGGGCAACTGCTGACAAAGTGCGACGCCTAACACTAAAATAGCGGATTACTACAGCTGTATTGACTAGAAAAATTAAGTTGCGGCTGTAAGAAGCTCAGCTCTAATAAAAAAAGCAATTCTTTAAACACTTTTCAGGCGGGCCACTGCAGGCACCCTGAACCCCCTTCTATCCCATTTTCTAGTGTCTAGGTCGAAACTGTGCACTCCAGTGGCATCAGCTTTATTATACCAGCGCTTAGCTAGGCTCCAAATGCGCTCTTTGATCATAGGCATCTTAGTGATGTAGTGCAAATAGCTAATTATTGTGTACGCTGGGGCATCAAGGGACACCCTGAGTGCCTTGTTCTGCATCAGCTGAAGCTTATTGAGCTGTACATCCGTGAGATATATCAGCACTGGAGCACCATAGACCATACAACTCTCTATGTACAATCTATAGATTAGTCTGAGCCCTAGCTGAGAGATTCCAGTCTTTGGCTAAGCTTTGAAGCGCGAACAATTTATTTTGAGCAGCATGCACGATTTTGGCCAGGTGTGGCTTAAAGGTGAGCTGTTTTTCGAGGATAATACCTAAGAAGGAGACGGAGTCATGGTAAGGGATGGACTGATTTCCAAGTAACAGGGGGGGGGCTTGTCAGGCCCAGTACGTTGGTTGCCCAGAGGCTTAAAGAACAAAATCGCTGTGCTCTTATTGGGGTTGATAATAATCCCAACTTCGTCAAGCCAGACCTGAGCTTTCTTGAAGTAGGCGTTAAGAAGTTTAGCTGAGATTGAGGATGTCCTGGCGCTCGCCCAAACCGCCAGATCATCCGCATATTGACTAACATGTACCTTTCTATCAGCAGGCAGTGGAATATTGTTGACATATACCAGGAAGAGCAGCGGCGAGAAAACTCCCCCCCCCTGTGGAACTCCAGCTGCCGGGGAGAAGCTCTCGCTAAGAGCCCCTCCAACCTGGACCTGCAGATCTCTATCGTCAAGATAGCTGGAAACTGACCTCGTTAGGCAATGGGGTAGACCACTTTCAAGGAGATCTAACCGTAGCGAGTCATGCCAGACTCCATCGAAGGCACCTTCAACGTCAAAGAAGACCCCAAGGGTGTACTGACTGAGTTGCAGCATCTTGAGGACGTCATCAGTAATCCTAACTATGTTATCGAAGGTGCAATCATCTTGTCTATATGCACATTGATCTGGACTAATGATATTGCGGTTAGGGTTAGGGTTAGGTTAATAGAGGCAAACTAGCAATCAGCGCCCCCCGTTGGGGAGCCAAAAAAATGCAGTACAAGATTTTTTAATAAACTACATGTAAGCGTCTCTTTGCATTATACCTTGTAAGCCTTGACATGTCAGAAAATCCCCCCACAAGCCTTAGCATATCAACCCCCTTGACATCTTAGCAATGCCCCATAAGCCTTGCAATCTTAAAAAATCTGTCAACCTTCTAACCCTAGCCCTAACCCTAAACCTAACCCTAACCCTAACCCTAAACCTAACCCTAAACCTAACCCTAATCCTAACCCCACCCTAATCCCTAATCCTAACCTTAATCCCTAATCCTAATGCTAACTCTCACCCAATCTCCTTCCGCCTCTGGTCCCCTGGTATCTTAATCTGTCTGGGTTAGGGATTAGGGTTAGTGTAAGGTAAGGTGAGGTTGGGTACTTGCTAATTGAAGCGACTGGGGCCCAGGTCCGCGGGAGATCCAGGGCACCACCAGGGAGGCTGGGGAAGGAGGAGGAGGAGGGGGAGGAGGCACTGGCCCCCGCCACAGCGTCCTCGGGTACTGGGGTCTCAACCCAGACCGGAACAGGGCGACGGGATCCATTGCACCCTAACCCTAACCATTGCACAAGATCTAGGTTAGGGTTAGGGTTAGGGTTAGGGTTAGGCTAGAATTAGAAAGTAGACAGATTTTTTAAGATTTCAAGGCTTTTAGGGGCATCGCTGAGATGTCAAGGGGGGAAGTTGATATGTTAAGGCTTGTGGGGGAAATTGCTGACATGTCAAGGCTTACAAGGGACTGCTGAGGTAAAATGCAAAGAGACGCTACATGTAGTTTATTAAAACAACTTGTACTGCATTTTTTGGCTCCCCAACGGGGGGCGCTGATTGCTAGCTGATTGCTAGTCCTAAACCTGACAAACCAAAAGGTCAGGTGGACAGCTACCGTCCAATTTGCCTCTATTAACCTAACCCTAACCCTAACCGCAATATCATTAGTCCAGATCAATGTGCATATAGACAAGATGATTGCACCTTCGATAACATAGTTAGGATTACTGATGACGTCCTCAAGATGCTGCAACTCAGTCAGTACACCCTTGGGGTCTTCTTTGACGTTGAAGGTGCCTTCGATGGAGTCTGGCATGACTCGCTACGGTTAGATCTCCTTGAAAGTGGTCTACCCCATTGCCTAACGAGGTCAGTTTCCAGCTATCTTGACGATAGAGATCTGCAGGTCCAGGTTGGAGGGGCTCTTAGCGAGAGCTTCTCCCCGGCAGCTGGAGTTCCACAGGGGGGGGGGAGTTTTCTCGCCGCTGCTCTTCCTGGTATATGTCAACAATATTCCACTGCCTGCTGATAGAAAGGTACATGTTAGTCAATATGCGGATGATCTGGCGGTTTGGGCGAGCTCCAGAACATCCTCAATCTCAGCTAAACTTCTTGACAGGGGAAACCAAGACTGACGGAACGAGGTCAGCCCACAGCAGAGAAGCTGGGGGCTGAGAAACGAAGGGCAAAGCGGGCAGAAGAAGGAAGGGAGCAGCAACAGACAGACAAAAGGGGACCGGACGGGACGCTGCCCAGCGGCAGACAGCAACCCAGGGCGCGGGCCAGGCAAGGGCGACTGCTGACAGAGTGGGACGCCTAACATCAACTAGCGGATCACTACAATAAACTCACTCTAATTTAATCCAGGTAAGCTATTGGCTGATTTTTTAACCCCCTCAATTCTCCTTCACACTGTACATAAAAGATTTTTTTAGTTTCTCAAAGCTTGTTGATAATAAACTGTTTACCAATCAAAAAGCTTTGCGAAATCAACAGCCAATCCGCGACAAGTGGGTGAATTAGAAAGATTTTTGACCATTCTTTTCTCTGATTGGTCATCCATATCTGACTATTGATCTTTGCTTTGTACCCCCCCCCAATTAGTCCCAAATCATGCCATTGACATGATTCATCACGAGTGCCAATTGGGTGTGTAGGTTAGGGTTGTCCGAGAATGCTTTGTAATAAAAGTTGAGTGCACTAGGTGAATTTTTTTCTTAACCACAACAGCTTCAATTATCAAACACTTATTTGTGACAAGTTAAGGATATAATTATTTTGTCCAGCTATATCATTCCAACAAACAAGCATTAGAGTCATGCGATTGACAAGCCAAAAAAGCAAAGTGTGTATCGCTGCTCTGCTTCCGGGCCTGATGCACGCTGCTATCGTTGGTCTGGTAATGAGGCTGAGCAAAATCACGGACTTCGAAGGCAAAAGAGGACCAGCCCAAGTGTTCTCCTTCATCCTATGTGATGACACGGGCGAAATTCGAGTCAGCGTGTTTGGAAAGAATCTAAAGCCATTTTTGACCGTGTGTCAAGAGGGCGTCATCTTCTGCATATCTGGCGGCTATGTGAAGAAGGCTGATCCAAGCTACAGCACTACGGACAATGAGCACGAGATAACCGCTTCCACTGACTAACGTGGTACTATTAAGAGGACAGCCGAGACAGTCTGTCGAAGTCCACCGATCTATAAGAAGATTAAAGAGACTTCCGGCAGTGAAATGAAGACGTAAGTGTAATTTTCTACCGTAAAAACTTAGTTATTTAGATTTCCAGTCAGTGAATTTGCCTACTAAATTATCAGTTTAATTCTTTCTATTAACCTTACCTCCCTTCGCACAACACATCACAGGAAATTTGACGTCTGTGGCACGATTGTGATGTTCAGAAACCACAGGACTCAGACCAGTTGGAATCTTCTGTCTCTGAATAGTCAGACTCTGACTCAGACCAGTTGGAGTCTTCTGTCTCTGAATAGTCAGACTCTGACTCAGACCAGTTGGAGTCTTCTGTCTCTGAATAGTCAGACTCTGAATCAGACCAGTTGGAGTCTTCTGTCTCTGATAGTCAGACTCTGACTCAGACCAGTTGGAGTCTTCTGTCTCTGATAGTCAGAATCTGACTCAAACCAGTTGGAGTCTTCTGTCTCTGAATAGTCAGACTCTGACTCAGACCAGTTGGACTCTGACTCAGACCAGTTGGTGTCTTGTCTCTGAATAGTCAGACTCTGACTCAGACCAGTTGGTGTCTTGTCTGTGAATAGTCAGACTCTGACTCAGACCAGATGGTGTCTTGTCTGTGAATAGTCAGACTCTGACTCAGACCAGTTGGTGTCTTGTCTGTGAATAGTCAGACTCTGACTCAGACCAGTTGGTGTCTTGTCTGTGAATAGTCAGACTCTGACTCAGACCAGATGGTGTCTTGTCTGTGAATAGTCAGACTCTGACTCAGACCAGTTGGTGTCTTGTCTGTGAATAGTCAGACTCTGACTCAGACCAGATGATGTCTTGTCTGTGAATAGTCAGACTCTGACTCAGACCAGATGGTGTCTTGTCTGTGAATAGTCAGACTCTGACTCAGACCAGTTGGAGTCTATCTGAATCAGTTCTTGGCTCTCGGATTGCTCCATGCAGAGCTTTCAGTTTTTTATCAGGAATCAAAACTGAAATAATGTTTCGAAAATAAAATTTTTGCATACAAAAATTAGCTAAATATTTAAACTAGACTGTTGATGCTCATAATAGTGTAGCTGGAATCATACGTGCGTATTACTAAAAACTTTTTTATCACGTTAGTCGTGTCTTCAATAGCAAAACTCAAATTTAATTTAAAAAGGAATCCGAAAATCAACATGTGGTTTTTTCGACGCGTTTCGCACACCAAGGTGCATCGTCAGGTATATTGTTTGAAACGAAAGGTGTGAGTAAGCGAATTTATAAATTATTTGTCAATGAAACGTATGTAGCTGGTGAGTAAGTATTTTGTATGTACAGAGTAGTAGGAGGTTGATAGTCCGTAGGGCGGGGCGAAAGCCAATAGGCAGAAAACAAAATATAACTCAATGAGCACTGGTTACAACAAGGTCAGTGCTCTCTCACTCAGAATACACGGAAAACATGGCCTGCACACTGTGTTGGAGTTGCGTATTAAGGGTGGGCGACTGGTTTTTTATTTACAAGGCTACTAAGATCTTGAGCTTGTGATCAGATGGGCATTGATCGATGATTTTAAAGCGTTCTTCAGGTGTACAATTAGAGCAACTGTTACATTCCAAAAGGTGGGTTTGGATGGCCGACGGTTTGAGCCAGTGCTCCCTAGTTCTAGTGTGCAGGTGTCTTTTGGTCTTCCCCACGTAGGAGGGAGATCGGAGACGCTCTGATCAACAGAGCAGTTGAAACAGTAGACAACACCTGCACACAGATCACGGGGTACACGTGAATTTAACCGACCGACAAAACTGCAACTTTGGAAGAGCGGAAAATAATGCGAATTGGGCTGTTGAAAGAGTTGTGGAATAATTTGCAAATCCTGTTTTTGAAGGTGAGAGAAGGATGGCTAAAGAAAGGGAGAATGAGGGTTGGTTCACTAAGGTAAATGTAGTCAGGTTTGGAAACTTTTAGTTGATTCATTCTTTCAGAAATTAATTGTGGATGTTGTGGTGGATGAAGGCAGAAGGGTAACCGTTTTGTTGGAGCATTTTGGTCAGGAATCTAATTTCTTGGTCAAAGTTGATCCAGGAGTTGCAGACAGTGTAGGCTCTGTGAAGCAAGCATCTTACTCACCAGCTACATACGTTTCATTGACAAATAATTTATAAATTCGCTTACTCACACCTTTCGTTTCAAACAATATACCTGACGATTAACCTTGGTGTGCGAAACGCGTCGAAAAAACCACATGTTGATTTTCGGATTTCTTTTTATTTTACTTGCCAAGCCACTTTACCAAATTTAATTTATTCATTTTTTCGTTTTAAAATAGGCATGCTTTACATATTTTATGCTATAATAAGTTGTTGAATAATGCAGCTCTAACTTTGAAACACCAAACATATTCTATTTAATAAAAAAAACTTTTTTCACTATTTTGTATTCCAATAATCAGTAGACACTTTTGTGCTTCAGCACGCACATTAACAACCTTATTTAATTTTAATTATGTTGTGACCTTGTACTAAACCTTTGCAAACTTTCCGACTATTCAGTAAACATTTCATTCGAGAAATTTCCGCGCTAAAATATGATTCTAAATATAGTAACTTCAATTCCCGCGTGACTCTTTCTAGAAAATTCTTTCTTCCGGAGTGTTCCATGAAAAAGCTATAAACATAAATCACCCGCAATCAAACGGTTGCAGTTCTTCGATCTATCTTGTAAACTTATCTTATTACCAATAATAATTAAGAACCACCGGCTTTCGCCTCGTTTATTTAAAACGTTACAATTATTTCAATTTACAATCGCAGCCTTATATAAATTTTACTGGTTAGGAATAAAATGTTAGGGTGCGTTCGGGTGGCTTAAAATAAGTTAAAATGACTTAAAATGAGTTTAAGCGCCATTTTAACGTCCTCAGTAAAACAAAACAAATGACAAGATTTCATTTTAAAAAACCGGTAAGTATTCATACACAATGTTTTAAGGGTTGTAAAAACCTAGTTTAAAATTTTAAATGGGTAGATAGTCAGTCTAAACCTGTTTTCTACATTATGAGACGGTAATTTATAACAAATCGTTAAGTGAGAAATATTTGTCAATGCTGTTTCAGTAAATTGCTTTCTACTAGTGTTATTATTTTAGTGTGAATATTTATTATAACAGTAGTAAATATCATTTTAAATTACTTTACTGATAGGTATAATCAAGTCTAGGAGCCTCTTCACGAAAATCGGTTCTAGAACCAGAATAAATTCAAGTTCTGGAACCCGAACCAGAGCAAAATGAGGAGCTTCGAACAAAAATAAAGGAATACAAACGAATATTTATTCTGTTACAGCATGATTTAATAATCATCATGCAGTCATTTACTATTACTATTTTTTACCCAGGAATAGTATATAATACAGTGTTTTTGTTTTACTAGACAATCAAAATTTTTAACACGATATATTTGCAAGAAATAAGCACCGCTGGCTTTTATGTACAGAGTCAGTCCACAGCGTATTATTCGGGGTGCATTTTTTACTTTTACTAACTTGAAATGGAACATCTGACGAAATTTAGTTTCTTAAAAGATAATGTCATAATCGAAATCGCCGCCGAGTCTGAGAACGAAGCCCTGCGGTACCTCGAAAGCTGCGAATTTAGCACACTAGGAGAGCGCATAGCTATACAGCCTCCGCGGGATATGAAGACCGACTCCTTGGAGCACGAATTTTTGAAGGTACTTTGGACAGCGGAAGTACATGTGGAGACAACCAGTCTGCTGTAGCCGTTGACTCTGGAAGTTCTACATCTAAGGATCTTAGTCTTAAAGCATCTGTTGAAGAGAAACGTAAACTTGAAACGAAGTGCTTCCTGGCATGTGTATCTAAGCGTAAGAGAGAATTCGAAAGCAAGATCATTAAAAAAAAGTTATTTGGAAGCATCTTGAAGACGACATGCAAAAGCAAGGATACCAACTACCTGCGGAACAGTGCGAAAACAAGTATAAAGTTTTGAAAAAGAAATATTCTAATTTCATTTTACAGCAGGCTAAGTCTGGAGAAGGCAAAAAGGAAATTGAATTTCAAAAGGAGTTAGAAGAACTTTTTGGTAAGCATGCTGATGTTGCCCCGAAATTTTTGCTGACTGCACAGATGCCTGTGTCACTTGGTGATCAACATTCTATTGGCACACCTAATGCCAATTATTTGAGGTCAGATGCAACATCAACATTGACTTCTAGCCCTGTACAACAGCAACAAAGTGGCAATGAAAAAAGAGCAACTGACTTTCCAACAGCAGGCAAGCAAAATGTTAAGCAACAAGGAAAGAAAAAAGAAGAGAAAGAAGCAAGCAATGAAAGAGTTGAAACATTATGTCGAGCAATTTTAGAGAAACTAAATGAGAATCAGCAAGAACATAAGGAAACAAGAAGCCTAATGGAGCGTCAGCATGCAGAGCGAATGGAGAGACAAGACAGGTTTTTGGAGCTTTTTGCAAAGAGTATTGACAAGAAGTAACTGCTGCCAATTTTTCCTATGGTGTCTTACTATTACTTTAATGGTAAATGGTTGATTGTAAAAGACAGTTATTTATATAAGAAAAGTGGTAGCCAGTTTTTCCTTTTATTTAGTATTTTAGTTCTTACATTATTACCCTTTATAGTGTCATTTATTCTAATCTTCTTCAACGCGTATGCATGCTTGTATTCTTTGGGTCCTCAGTTTTCTTTTTTATTTATTATGTAAAATATTTTGTCATTTTTGAGATGTGGCAATTTATCTAGCTTAAATTAAAAGCATTTAACATAGTTTTAAAATAAGTATTTCGTATAATTTCAGGCCACATTATATATGAACTTACAGAGTAAGACTCACATCATGTTTTTGATATAACATGTCTATAACAAGTGCTAATAGACTTGTAGACTCTTAGAGATTCCTAGAGAGATAGAATAGCTTTAACAGAATTGAAGAGACTTGACTTGAATAGAATAAAATATAATAGACTTCAGTTAGTTCTTTAAACCTTCAAAAACTTAGTGTTTAGCTTTAGAGTTAAAATTTATTTTGTTGCATTAATGAATAATGGTTTAATACAGAGATAAATGTACAGGGTATCAGAATAAAAAATAAAAAAAATTACACACATTGATTGTCAACAATGTTTATTGCTACAATTTTCCTTGGTAATAAAGATGTAAAAATGCATAGCAATATATGTTACAATGGCTTACATCAATGCATTTTTTAAGGTATGTATAATGTGCCATGCATCTGTCTCTCTAAAATATTGTATTGCTTTTGCCATCTTGCTTTTGCCATCTGTATGACTCATATATCTGCTAATTTTTTAGTTATAGCTTTTTAACATTGTATAAAAGTGACTATTTGTATAGTACTATACATACAGTAGAAAATGTAGAGTATTGTAGTTAACACAGTTATTATATATGCTGGCTCCCATATATAGGGGGGCTTATATGGGAGCCAGTCAAATGGGACTACTAGTAATCATATCTAAAACTAAAAGTTCCAATTTGAGAAAAAGATATATTATAGAGTGCTTTGAATATGTACTGCCAATATGTATATGGACAATTACATATACAAATTTTTCCACTGCCATATAGATAAGTTCTTTACCATTTATATAGTACTATATGAATAGTCACTCCATTCTACCAGTGTATCCTATGAAAATACATTTTCCATTGTGCATTGTTCTATGTGTATCTTTACTTTAAAAAAACATGATATTAATAAATGGCAAGAAAGTGTTAGGAGAAATGTTACAAGAAGTGTAGCTATTAAAAGCATGGTTAATTTTTTCCATCTTCATAAATGCACCTGAAGCAATGTCTTACTGTCTTGTCTTTTTAATTTTTATATAGCAGACAGAAATGTCACTGAGACAGTGACCAGGGATATTCAAAATGCCTGGAGTAAATGCAATTGCATGAAGTTATCCATTAGGTAAATGAGTGAGTCTATTTTTCAATTACATATCAAGGTGTCTTTTCTAATTCACAAAGACTCTGCAATTGCCCATCTCTTCTGCTGTGTTGTCTGGTTGTTGTTCTGTGGAGCCAGCTGGTCATCCTGATAGTCATCAATGAGGTCATCAAGGTCTTCTTCAAAGGAGGCCTCATTCTTCAAAATGCAGATGTTATGCAATGTACATGCAGCAACTATGGTGTAACAAATGGATGGAACATCCCGTTGATAGATATAGCGTAGACGCCGGAATCTGGCCTTTAACTGGCCAAAAGCCCGTTCCACAACTTGTCTGGCAACTGATAAGTGCTTGTTGTACTGCTTTTGTACATTACTGAGGTTGCCATTGTCCACAAAAGGTGTTAGTAGCCCATTTAATAATGGATATGCACCATCTCCAAGTAAATGAAGTCCATACATGTTCTCACCAGTTTGCACTTTTGCAGCAAGCGGACTATATTGAAATACACGAGCATCATGCATCCGACCAGAGCAACCAACAAAAACATCATAAAATAGAAGATTACGTGAAGCCACTGCTTGCAATGTAATTGCCTGGCGATACTTTCTAGTTGTAAAATCAGAAGATGCTGTAGATATTTCAATATGGCTTCCATCAATTGCACCAAGAACATTAGGAAATCCACTGTGGTAGAGAGTTCCTTCAGCATTTGTATGTGCTTCTAACTCTGTTGGCCATTTTATAAACTGTGATGAGAGTGTAGGAACAATCTTTCTTGGCAATGAATGCACAATTTCATTTACTTTACCAGCACTAACATCATAAAGGACTTCCAACTCTGACTGATTACACTGGTGACCAATGTAGTCCAAGAAGATCAGCAGCTGCTTGTCGCCTAAAAAGAAGAAAAGGAAACTAAGTCAATAATATAATCATTGTGGTAATAAAAAATGACTTATTAACCTTTAGAATGCTTTCTAAAAGGGACAACTTATGTTTTTTTCTTAAACACAGGATTCCAAAATCAAATACAAAGTGCCAAAATAAAAAATCAAAAAGCAGTATTGCCACCCAGAAAAGTTGAAAAAATATTTTAGACCCCTAAAGTTGCACTTAGAAAAAGTTAGAACTATTTCAATTAGTAGCATAAAGTATATAGCAGTAGAATGATGTACTTAGAAAATTCTTTTTTCTATATTATGGCATTAGCCATTTACTTATATTTTTGGACTGATGAGTGATTTTCTACAGAACACAGAAACAATCAAAAGTTGCAACTTGCAATAAGTAGAGCATTAATAAGAGCCTTATTACCTGGTATTCCTTTTGAAGACGTTGGTTCCTCATGTTGGTTCAGCAGCTCATATTTCATCAACTCGCCCAGCACAAATTCGAATGCACTTCGCGTGAGTCGGTATCGGCTTCTAAACTCGTCAATAGTAAATAATGGCACCGTATTTACGACAAAACCAGGTACTTTAACCCTATGGCGCTTCTCCTCGGTCTTGTTATTTAAAGAAGCAATCACAGTTGTAAGGGCTGCTGTTGCTGCCAGGACGTTATCCCTATTAGCTTGGTCTACAAGAATGGAAGTTTCACTACTGTCTTCAGTAAAAAACAATTGCTGAACTATAAAAGCAGTTGCAGAGTCCATTCGTTGAATAATTACAACTCTATATGCTTAAGTATGTCGCAATTCAATTCTTTTTTGAAATGAGTAATGGAATGACTAAAATGATAATATGTATTCTATAGTTTAGCAACTAAGATCTAAAACCACTAATACTTATCTTATTATATACGGACTACGTAGTAAGCCAAAAACTAAGACGTCACTAACGATTGGGTAAAAAAAGAAATAAATCTACTGTCTTAAAAAGCAATACAAAGCAAAAATTATTAAAGACGACAATAAAATAAATTGAAAATTTACTCGTTGCTATAGATACGAATAAACGGTTCGAGAAATTTTCTCGAACCATATTCCAGAACCAGAACCTGGTTCCGAACATTGTTCGAAAAACAGAACCATCGATATGAAGAGCGTCGAACCGGTTCGGAACTGGTTCCGTTTTTCGAACCGGCGATATGAAGAGGCTCTAGCTGGCAGTGCATTCTTCGAGCACGCGGTGCCCGAAAGAATAGCGATTAAATTATATCCGCGCTTTCTAGTTTCTAATTATAAGTATCCACTGATTTAATAATGTATAAATTGGAAGCAGCTTTACATGTAATTATGTATAGTAGCTGGCATGGTAAAGCTGTCTTATATCGCTTCTTTTGACTTATGCCAGATATGTTTACACAAGGCAGCAACTGAATATTTTCAGTAAAAGGCAAAATACGAGTTGCGAGTCTATGTGATAAATAAATATACCTGGCTTTTGCATCAACTTCTAGTCCCCATGCATGAATCTACTTTTTTGTTCTGTTGATGGTTCTCTGAATTATTTACTAATGATGAGAATGTGCCTTATTATTCCATATTCCTTTGTTTTTTAAATCATTATTAACCCTCCTCTCAACCCAAACAGCCAAACTGTCATTCTTAATTTTTACTGCTTTTAATTTCTACTTTTACTTATTAACTCGTAAATATAATCGATACTATGTACACACTGCTAAAATTAGTAGTGTAAAAATCCACCAAAAATTAATTTCTAAGTCCATTTTGATCAAATACACATTGTAGAAGATTATTTACATGACTTTTTCTTACTGTGATTGCAAGATGTGCTGAAAGGATGCTTTTTATTTTCATTTTTTCTTATATAATCGCCTGGGCCTAGCTGGCTTCCTACAGCTAGAGTTGTAACTTTACTGGGTATGGGGGCACACCAAAGTACTTTTGACGTTTGTACTTTATTTTTCAACTCAATAGCTAAGCAGATGGAGGCGTGAAAAGTGTTAAATTTTTTAGCTGGAGAATGGCAAGGTGTATAGTGATAAAATACAGAATGAAAACGTGTCTTCCAGTTTATTCCAGTAGTCGAGTTTCATTTACTTGTACCATATAAGAAAGCATCAATTAGCGAGTAGAGACCCAAGCATCTGATCTATACTTATATTTGCAATCAATGATCGTGTAGGTTGAGAAAAAATTAACTGCTGTGTTTTAATGTCCACGTGGACTGCATCACACCTATCGATAAAGTAATTTAAACTGATATTTACTATTGTTATAATGAGTATTCACACTAAAAGAATAACACTAGTAGCAATTTACTGAAGCAGCATTGACAAATATTTCTCACTTAACGATTTGTTATAAATTACCGTCTCAAAATGTAGAAAACAGGTTTAGACTGACTATCTACCCATTTAAAATTTTAAACTAGGTTTTTATAACTCTTAAAACATTGTGTATGAATACTTACCGGTTTTTTAAAATGAAATCTTGTCATTTGTTTTGTTTTACTGAGGACGTTAAAATGGCGCTTAAACTCATTTTAAGTCATTTTAACTTATTTTAAGCCACTCGAACGCACCCTTAGTAAAAATTAGCGAGAAAAAAACGACGGTAGATCAAGATTCATGTAGCAAACTAATTAATAAATCGGAATTTCAAAGCTTAATTTACCTAAATTGGAGTAAAGACTATTTCAAATTTGTCAATTTTTACTATGTAGGCAGCCCCCGTGACTGGCGGTAGCACCAGCTGAAGACCGTTCATGCTAGCCGTCCTCGCCACAGTCGGAGGTGGATGAGCTGCAGTTGTAGTGATGAGCTGCTGAGGTATTAATTAATTGTAGCCCCCAACACTTCATCAAGCGAGCCAAAAGCTTGAAGCATAGAGCCAAACGCACCATTAGACTGCTCTGGGGCATAAGAATCGGCTGTGTTGTAATCTGCGGCAACCTGCTGGGCGGTGCCATCTTGCTGTTGAGTTCCCGCAGGTGGTGGCAGCTGCTGGGCGGTGCCGTCTTGCTGTTGAATTCCCGCAGGTGGTGGCAGCTGCTGGGCGGTGCCGTCTTGCTGTTGAATTGCCGTAGGTGGTGGCAGCTGCTGGGCGGTGCCATCTTGCTGTTGAATGTCCACAGGTGCTGGCTCGCAGATGCCGGGAGGCTGCTCATTAATGATAGCAATGTCGCTGTCCTCAGTCTCCTCACCGGTTGGCACTTCGTACAGTAGGCTGCCCGGACTGTCCATGCGAATCTGCTTTCCTCTGATAACCGGGAAATGTCTAGCCGACTGAGCAGCGAGTGGGCGTTGGAATTGTGGCTGCTGCTGCTGCTCAACAAAGTCATCATCGCTGTTACAGCCGTCTCTAATTACACCGTTTATTAATTGGCTGAGAGCCTGTCGTGCAGCGGTTTGCTCTCCGGCTATTTGATGTGCTTTCTGCATAACTATGCGTCTAAATGTTTTTATTCCATTGTCTCCAGTAGGTAGCTGCTGGTGTCCGCGGTGAGCTTTGAATTTTCCTATATTTCCTTCACGCTTTTTTACAACGCCAAACTGCCAACAAGCGCTAAAAATGCGCTTGTTGCACTCTTTTTGACAGCCAGTCTTTAAAAATCCAACAACGCATTTGTTACGCGTTAAGCAGACTTCAAAGGTAGCACTTGAATCGCTAGTCTTCTCCATTGTTGCGGTGGAAGTGAGAATTCGGAAAGACTGCAGTTATTTTTTACCTCATTTATATACAATTTGCTGAACACGGAACACTAAATACAGAACCCTCCAATCTCCGTTAAACTTGACTTACTTGACTTAGCTGCAGGGGGCTCCGTGCGTCCGGAAACAGCGAGGAGGCGTTGCCGCCCATTTCGCTAACCCCTGGCGACCACGGGCAGCTAGTGCTGCGGTGTCGCGCAGGGAGTTCCGGTGGTGCCGGTGTCCACAGCGCGGTCCCCCTCCGGAGGGTCCAGGAGGTGGACTGTCGCTCGCCCGGTAGCCCTTAGGTAGCGGACGAGCTGGCAGAGATTCTCGGGCTTGAAAACGTCGGAGAGGTCCGGGTTTGGGCCGAGGTAGGTGAGCCTGACCTGAGTAAAGGCGGGGCATTCACAGATGAAGTGCTCCGCATTCTCGACACCGGAGAGGCAGAAAGGGCATTCCTCACTGCGGATTTTTCCCTGGAGGTAGCGATGCCTGGCAAAACAGCCATGACCCAAGAGGGCCATGGTCACCGCCCTGATGTCCCTGCGGTTGAGTCCAAGCAGGGCCTTGCGCAGGGCGGAGGAAGGACAGGGGACAGCCGCGCGTGATTGCCGGCAGTCGGGGGCGTTAGCCCACCTCTCCCTGTGCTTTGAAGCCACCCACTGGTTGATCCGAGTGGTCTCCGTTAAACTTACATCATTATTTGTTTCCCACCAACCCCAATCCAGTTCTTCCTCAAACCGACGAATCTCCTCCAATCACCATAAAATCTACATCGTGATTTATTTCCCACCAACCCCAATCCAGTTCTTCCTTAAACCGACCAATCGACCCCTCCCCAAATTTTTCTCTCCAAAAACTGTGTACACAGCGCAGTTGCTGTGAGACCTGGAACCCTGCCAGACTAGAATAATAACACGCCGACGTAATTCTGGCGCAATAACAAACTTTATGCTTAGACCCCAGCAGTGGCGTACTCAGGATTTAGTTTTGGGGGGGGCCGCAATCCTTAGGGGCGCCAATGTTGGGTGTCTTGTGGGGGCGCCATTTGCCAATGTTGCGTGCTTAAAATTTAAATCATGAATATTGAACAATTTGAGCACTTTTGTATTTCGACTTGTACTTATTTATTAGAAAATAACTATTATGCTTAATTTGTTTATTGGACTTTATGTATGATCACGTAGGAACAACCGCGAAATTGGCATTCAAGGCATCAATCAGAATCGATTCAAATGCGCGCAAAAGTTAAGTACAATAACTAAACTCACATGCAAATATAGACAATATTTTGTACTGACAGATTAAAAAAACTCATAGCATGGGAAAGTCGTTTTACGATGTGAGAAATTTTCATTAAATTTGAGCATGAAAAGTTTCAGAGTAATGAGAAAGGTATGAAACATTCGCCGAATTTTGCACAGACACTTCTATAGAAACTTTTTAAAGAAACATAAATAAATGTCCAAATATAATAGGCAACTCCTGAAAACACTGCACATATACTTTTATCGTCCATGCTTGCAGATTTTTTAAAGCAGTTTTCATTGAATAGAATGATCTAGAAGCCTCGCAAAATGACAAAGAACTTGTTTTACTACACCCAGTCACCCATTATTTCTTGGAAATCAACTAAGTATATAACAAGTATCTGTGAAAGTAATAAATAAGCCTATTTGAACAGCTTGCTAAAATGTCAATACACAGAATACGCAAAGCAGGAAAATGTCAATACATAAGATCCGGTAAATGGCACCTACTACAATAGTATATGACGGCTCGTACTCGTACGAGCTAGGATCGCAAATTAAAACAATAGCTAACACTTCAAAGTAAAAGTTCTATCCGTCTGGGCTGCGACGCGAACCTTTGAAGAACTTCTTCAGGAGTTGGGCAAGCGCTACGGTGGCATTGAAGCAGCAGAATCGATTGCAGGCGATCCTCTCCCATTGTGCTGCGCTCAACAGTTAAAGTCCTTTTTAGCTTGGAAAAAACTCTCTCTGGCTCACACGTTGAGACTGGAAGAGTAGCCAGGATCATGAGTAGTCGCTGAATGTTTGGAAATTTATGCACGCTACAAGTCTTTAATGCTTCAAGTGCTGACCCAGGACGGTCTCGCGTCGACACTGCTGCCCACTGTCGACGCCATAGCAGGTACTCTTGCTTCACCACTGAAGGTGGGTCTGTAAGTTGGCAGTTGTACTTCAGCACAGCTTCCTGCACTTTACTCCATTGCTCCTCCATGTCAACAAGCTTTTCGTGAAAAAACTTTGGTATCAGAAGCGTCAAGTTGAAGGCACGCTTTTGTGGAGCATCAAATCGCAGTTTGATATCTGATATGATTGCTGCTACTGCCGGATAGAAAACCGTTTCTCTGTAATGCTGCTCAGCTGTTACCGACACCGGTTGCCGGGATCTTGTAGTTGCAAATGCAAAATGTTCTCGTGCAGAGCGAATTCTTGGCGGCCTTACTTCGATATCAAATTCTGCAGCGAGCTGTTCAACTTTAGAGAATACTTCTCTAAATCGCACCTCACTTTGAAGCTCTTCCAGTTCAGCCAGGACATGATGAACATCTGCTAAAGCTTCTACCAGTTCGCTGCTAGATGATTGCAGTCTTCGGGAAACAGGCAGCAGAAGACTGGCCAAGGTTTCAAGGACAATCATCCCAACAATAAAGTCCAAATTCAAAATAGCTGAATGGTGGCAAGCTGCAGAGCGAGCAGCATCGGTTCCTGGCCAGGAGCTGATTTCTTCTAAGGCTTGTTCAATGAAAGGAAATAGCAATCGAAAGGTGACGACAGCGGTGTGGCGCTCCAAAAATCGAGTTTCACACAAACTAATGAGATGCCACTTTGCCGTTTCAACTTCGTGATCATTTGATTGTATTAGACGTTTGAGCAAAGTAGTCCTTTTGCTGCTTGACTTGAAGCCTGCTACAACCTCTTGAATGACTCCCATGGAATTTCTGATGATCTGGACCTTAATGGCATTTGCTGCGCTTAAATTCAACCAGTGAGCCATACAATGAAAGTAGTCCGCTTGAGGGGCCTCTTTGCGGATAAAAGCAGCAACTCCAATTCTCTCACTCGCCATGGCAGCGGCACCATCGTAGCATTGTGCTACGCACTGATTCAAATCAAGTCCAAGAGTGCGTAGGCGCCTGACAATTGCGGATGAAATATTCGCACCACTGAGTCGCAAATTCTCCCATCCATCACAATTTTCAGCTATATCAGCAACAACATCTAGCATTGCAACTGGCTCTTCGAATTGCTGAAAAGCACCATCTTCAGTTTGTTCTACAAATCGAACAACGATGACCAGCTGCTCCCTCTTCTGTACATCCATCGTTTCATCGACAATCATAGCATTCCTAACTCGAGCGACAATTCTTTCTTGAATAAGTTGCAACGCGACATCCAAAGTTTCATTCTGAATTCGAGGAGAAAAATATGTCGCGTTTAACGATGCTTGTCTAGCATGTGCTCCCAAGACACTGTCCCCAGCTCGAATACGAAATCGTAAAAGCGCTCGGAAATTTCCATCATTGACTTTTGGCTCTTCTGCCTCTTGAGAATTGTCTGATTCTGGGAATAAAGGCTGATTTTCTCCGCGGTGCCCACGCAAACTGAGATTTTGTCTTGCGCATGTCAGCACTGTGTCAATCACTGATATAAGAATTTCCCTGTTTTTACTGATTTGCTGTTGACGCGTCTTCTCAATTTGGGAGCGAATGTCGTTGGTTTCTTCTCCAAATAATGTGCGCTTCTCAAACTCCTTCATTTTTTCTACATTTGCTAGATGAAAAGCGGTCTTCTCGTGACAACTAAGGTGTCCACTCTTGCCAGTGAGTTCGTCAAAACGCTGTAGTGGCTTCATAACTAATACGCCAGGCATTTGTCCACCCCCATGAGAGCGCCCTCCAACTCCAGCTGCTGATGAAAATAATACACATAGGGTGCAAAATACGCCTTCAAGTCCAGAGACTCGGCTCACAGACAGCCAGGGAAACTCTTCAAGATGACTGGGCATAATTTTTCGTTTTCTCTGACGTCCTTGACATCGATGCATTGAAAATGGAAAATGCTCTTGCTTTTTCGGCACCCACGGTTTAAAAAACTTTCGTCGAATTTCGATATTAATTGAACTTAGTTTAACAGCAAGACCGATGTCATTTTCAGCGACAAAGTGCTGTGACTGAATTCTGTCTTCAATGATAAGAGCTGAGCCACAAAGTGAAGCTGTGCTTACATTAGAGAAGAGAGCGCTTGGAGCTGAAGCGGCTGGATTGTCTGAGGCGCCGCCGACGTCAAGGGCGGCAGCTGAAGCGGCTGGATTGTCTGGGGCACCGCCGACGTCAAGGGCGGCAGCTGAAGCGGCTGGATTGTCTGGGGCGCCGCCGACGTCAGGGGCGGCAGCTGAAGCGGCTGGATTGTCTGGGGCGCCGCCGACGTCAAGGGCGGCAGCTGAAGCGGCTGGATTGTCTGAGGCGCCGCCGACGTCAAGGGCGGCAGCTGAAGCGGCTGGATTGTCTGGGGCGCCGCCGACGTCAAGGGCAGCAGCTGAAGCGGCTGGATTGTCTGGGGCGCCGCCGACGTCAAGGGCGGCAGCTGAAGCGGTTGGATTGTCTGGGGCGCCGCCGACGTCAAGGGCAGCAGCTGAAGCGGCTGGATTGTCTGGGGCGCCGCCGACGTCAAGGGCGGCAGCTGAAGCGGCTGGATTGTCTGGGGCGCCGCCGACGTCAAGGGCAGCAGCTGAAGCGGCTGGATTGTCTGGGGCGCCGCCGACGTCAAGGGCGGCAGCTGAAGCGGCTGGATTGTCTGGGGCGCCGCCGACGTCAAGGGCGGCAGCTGAAGCGGTTGGATTGTCTGGGGCGCCGCCGACGTCAAGGGCAGCAGCTGTAGCGGCTGGATTGTCTGGGGCGCCGCCGACGTCAAGGGCGGCAGCTGAAGCGGCTGGATTGTCTGGGGCGCCGCCGACGTCAAGGGCGGCAGCTGAAGCGGCTGGATTGTCTGGGGCGCCGCCGACGTCAAGGGCGGCAGCTGAAGCGGCTGGATTGTCTGGGGCGCCGCCGACGTCAAGGGCGGCAGCTGAAGCGGCTGGATTGTCTGGGGCGCCGCCGACGTCAAGGGCGGCAGCTGAAGCGGCTGGATTGTCTGGGGCGCCGCCGATGTCAAAGGCGGCAGCTGAAGCGGTTGGATTGTCTTGCTCGCAGAGGGCGGTGCTTGAAGCAGCTGTGATGGCTTGTGTAGCCTTGTCGCCTTTATCATCTGAACGACTTGAAAAATACTGTCGGATCTGGGCGCTCTCCTTTGCGCTGTCTTTGAGCAATCGAGCACGTTTATTTCTTCTACCTTCAGCTCCAGATAATTTTCTTTTTGTCGACATGAATCCGTCCAGAGTCCCGACTACGCTCTCAAATGCATTCTCGATTCGATAGGTTGAATTGGATTAATGCGTTTTTTAAAGCTTATTTGCTTGGTTTTGCTTTGCATAAGGAATATTCCGTGAATGAGTCAAACACAGACGCTTTTATTTACAAGTAAGCGTACGTTCATCATAGTACTTTCTTTCTACGTACTTTCAAGCGTAGCTCTTAGGGCTTAGGGCGTTGGGGGGGGGGGGGGGCAGGCAGTCCTTGTTTTGCCTCCTCTCTCTCAACTCAACCCCGCGCGATCGATAATGGACGGGAGACGGTTTGCTTCATGTGGTGAGGGTATGCACACGATTTTAATGTACAGCGGAGAGCTTTTTAGCTAACATGTTTATCAGTAGAGAATGGGTTGATTAAATTCAGTGGAGAGTTGTCTATTTGCCAAACTTATTCAATTGATGTTAGAAAAATGTGTACATTCTGACTGACGCCAAGTACAAGCATGCATATAGAAAGCGAGAATTGAACAGCTAGTTATTTGCGAAGTTCTTAAAAATTGAGTTATTTCTGCTTAATGGAATGAAGAATTTTCAGTAAATGATTAGAATCTACATTTAGTATAGGTAGCTTTTCAAACTGATTAGTCATACCTTCATGATATTTGTTTCATTTATACGCACTTATTACAAAAACAAAATTAACTATCTGTTGGTGGGGCGTGGGCGCCTGTCGTTTGGTGGGTGGGCACCCTGTATCTTACAGTGCGCCCTTGTCTCTTAAATGGGCGTCCGTGTCCCTTAGGTGGGCGCCCCTATCATTCATCGAGCTTATACCCCATCGTTTCGTTGTTGGAGGGGCGCAATTTTTGTGGGGGCACAATTTTTTTAAGGGGCAATTTTTGTGGGGGCGCAATTTTTGTGTGGCCGCAATTTTTGTGCGGGGATCGATGGGCGGCGGGAGCTTACGGCACCGGGGCACGTTTACCGCACGGGCGGTAATTTTTAGTGCCTTCTCTGATATTTTAGGCCCTAATTATTAGCAGCTTATATAAAGGTACCTGTGCTGTGCCCCCTTGCCCTGTGCCCAGTGCCCCCTAAAATATTAGGCTCTGCCACTCCCTGGGGAGGGGGCAATTTTAGTGGAACTGTGGGGGCGCAATTTTTGTCAGGGGGGGGGCAATTTTTGTGAGGGCGCAATTTTAGTGGGGAGGGGGGCAATTTTTGTGGGGGGGGGCAATTTTTGTGGGGTGCGCAATTTTTGTGGGGGGCGTAATTTTTTTGGCGGGCGATTGGGGGGGGGGGGGCCGCGGCCCCCCCCCCCCCCCCCCTGCGTACGCCACTGGACCCCAGACCGTTATCTATTAAAATTTCTCGCAATAATTTAGTTTATATTTATTGTGCTTCGTGCTGTACCATAAACCGCCTTTACAGTTGTAAAACTGAGATCAATGGAAAAGAAAACGGTGGGAGCGTCTGTTTTAAGAAAACCGGTTTGGGCGTCAATTTTTTTAAAGAACAAAAATAAGCATAAAACTTACATACTATCAAAAATTCGTTTTTTTATTTTTAAACGATATTTGTTGCTGAAGCAGGTTATTTTTCTTAACTTCTATCTAACTAACTAATAATTATGTCGCCAATTTGTAAATAACGCTCGTACAAGTTCAAACGATTCATTTGAAGTTTTAAAGTTTGACAGAGTTAATGACAAAGTTTTAGTCTTAGTTACTCTTAAATTTAGTTTATTGAAAGCTTTATATATAAACCTGTCATTTGCATTGCATCTCTCTGCCCTCTTGAGTCCGCCTCTGCCTCCTTGAATTGGACACCCAGTACAGTAAATCTCAATAAATTTTCGAAGCCTGACGAAAACTGTTCCTGGTCGATAAAATCCACAAACCAGACAAAATTAGGTGGGCAAGCGCAGAGTGGCCAAATGAGTGGAAAGGTGAGCAGGATAAATTATAGAAATTAATTCGCCTGATTAGTGAAAATTCATCATAATTTGCTATGCTGCCTACTTAATCTCATTTTCAGTAGTGTGTGCGACGACTTTGAATTTCGACATTTTATGCAATTTCTTGTACCCGAAATTCACTGTAATCTATTGTTACTAAGTTTACTATTTTTTATTGCTTCACTTCAGCTACGACAACCTTCAGTAATAAAGTTTTTTGCGCATTGAAAGATTTCGCATCCTCAAGGTTTTAAATTCTCATTTTCAACTTTTATCTGCTGAAAAACTTTGCAATTCTTAGGAATTTCGATGCCTATCATTTGTTTTAAATTTCTATAATTAAAAATAAGGAATTCAATCAGTTTGCAGACTGTGTAGTCAGCTTTAGTGGCCTCGCTTTCTAAAAATACACCAAATTTTTCCCTTGTGCAGCCTCGTCAATCTTAATAACTCCTGCATCAACTGGAACCCACTCGCTTATATCAGCGTATTGAAACCCTCAGCCGCAAGTGCAGTGCTTCTTTCTTTTAGTCGTGACAGGTCCGTATATAAACACGTCATCATCCTATCCAGACAGGCAGACCTTTGCCCGATAATCCTCGTGCCAATCCATTCTACTGTTCCAAACAGTGAACTGCCTGTAGAGCACTTGAGCCACTCAGCTACAAGTTGATTACTTCGTCACTAATCCTTGAGAGTTTTCGGTCCTTTCTTTGCTGGACTCCCGCTGGACTACCTGTCTATCTATGCAAGATTTTGTTTCTGTTCTGACTTGGCTACAAGACCATTCTACTATACTATCTGCTGTAGTTTTGTTCGTGAGCCGCCAATCTACACTTTGATGAAGTGGTGCCTAGTAAACACACACTAAACAGAGGCTGTGGGAAATATTTGAAACTGATTCTACTGCCGAAACCGTAATGACAAGTAAGCTGTGTTTGCTAGTCCGATGCCCGTTCGGCTACCGTGCATTGAAAATGAATCTATGGACCCTATAGCTACTAGAATCTGGCGTCCACGTGTCCATTATCGATTCGCTTGAATTCTACAAATTGTATTATTGTACCCATCGATCTCTCGACTCTCATTACTTCTGATTCATTTTAATTTCAACTCAATGATGCCAAAGATAAAGCCATATATATTTCTAGTCTTGATAGGTGCTAGATTCAGCGTCTCTGTATCAAGTCTGGCGCTCCTTTACTATCTTTTACCGCGGAAGCAGAGCAGCTCAGCGATAAATGAAACTGCGGCGCCAAAATGAGTGCCTGCGGCGCTAAAATGAGTACCTGCGACGCTAAAATGAGTGCCTGCGGCGCTAAAATGAGTGTCTGCGGCGCTAAAATGAGTACCTGCGGCGCTAAAATGAGTACCTGCGACGCTAAAATGAGTGCCTGCGGCGCTAAAATGAGTGTCTGCGGCGCTAAAATGAGTACCTGCGGCGCTAAAATGAGTACCTGCGGCGCTAAAATGAGTACCTGCGGCGCCAAAATGAGTGCCTGCGGCGCTAAAATGAGTGCCTGTGGCGCCAAAATGAGTACCTGCGGCGCCAAAATGAGTGCCTGCGGCGCTAAAATGGTGTCTGCGGCGCCAAAACGAGTGTCTGCGGCGCTAAAATGGTGTCTGCGGCGCCAAAATGAGTGCCTGCGGTGCTAAAATGAGTGCCTGCGGTGCTAAAATGAGTGCCTGCGGCGCTAAAATGAGTGCCTGCGGTGCTAAAATGAGTGCCTGCGGTGCTAAAATGAGTGCCTGCTGCGCTGAACTGAGTGCCTGCGGCGCTAAAATGAATAACTTTGGCGCCAAAATGAGTGCCTGCGACGCTAAAATGAGTGCCTGCGGCGCTAAAATGAGTGCCTGCGACGCTAAAATGAGTGCCTGCGGCGCTAAAATGAGTGCCTGCGGCGCTAAAATGAGTGTCTGCGGCGCTAAAATGAGTACCTGCGGCGCTAAAATGAGTACCTGCGACGCTAAAATGAGTGCCTGCGGCGCTAAAATGAGTGTCTGCGGCGCTAAAATGAGTACCTGCGGCGCTAAAATAAGTACCTGCGGCGCTAAAATGAGTACCTGCGGCGCCAAAATGAGTGTCTGCGGCGCTAAAATGAGTGCCTGCGGCGCTAAAATGAGTACCTGCGACGCTAAAATGAGTGCCTGCGGCGCTAAAATGAGTGTCTGCGGCGCTAAAATGAGTACCTGCGGCGCTAAAATGAGTACCTGCGACGCTAAAATGAGTGCCTGCGGCGCTAAAATGAGTGTCTGCGGCGCTAAAATGAGTACCTGCGGCGCTAAAATGAGTACCTGCGGCGCCAAAATGAGTACCTGCGGCGCCAAAATGAGTGCCTGCGGCGCTAAAATGAGTGCCTGTGGCGCCAAAATGAGTACCTGCGGCGCCAAAATGAGTGCCTGCGGCGCTAAAATGGTGTCTGCGGCGCCAAAACGAGTGTCTGCGGCGCTAAAATGGTGTCTGCGGCGCCAAAATGAGTGCCTGCGGTGCTAAAATGAGTGCCTGCGGTGCTAAAATGAGTGCCTGCGGCGCTAAAATGAGTGCCTGCGGTGCTAAAATGAGTGCCTGCGGTGCTAAAATGAGTGCCTGCTGCGCTGAACTGAGTGCCTGCGGCGCTAAAATGAATAACTTTGGCGCCAAAATGAGTGCCTGCGACGCTAAAATGAGTGCCTGCGGCGCTAAAATGAGTGCCTGCGGCGCCAAAATGAGTGCCTGCGGCGCTTAATAGAGTTTCTGCAGCGCCAAAATGAGTGCCTGCGACGCTAAAATGAGTGCCTGCGGCGCTGAACTGAGTGCCTGCGGCGCTAAAATGAATAACTTTGGCGCCAAAATGAGTGCCTGCGGAGCTAAAATGAGTGCCTGCGGCGCTAAAATGAGTGCCTGGGGCGCTAAAATGAGTGCCTGCGGCGCTGAAATGAGTGCCTGCGGCGCTAAAATGAGTGCCTGCGGCGCCAAAATGAGTGCCTGCGGTGCTAAAATGAGTGCCTGCGGTGCTAAAATGAGTGCCTGCGGCGCTGAAATGAGTGTCTGCGGCGCTAAAATGAGTGCCTGCGGCGCTGAAATGAGTGCCTGCGGCGCTAAAATGAGTGCCTGCGGCGCTAAAATGAGTTTCTGCAGCGCTGAAATGAGTGCCTGCGGTGCTAAAATGAGTGCCTGCGGCGCTGAAATGAGTGCCTGCGGCGCTAAAATGAGTGCCTGCGGCGCCAAAATGACTGCCTGCGGCGCTGAAATGAGTGCCTGCGGCGCTTAAATGAGTTTCTGCAGCGCTGAAATGAGTGCCTGCGGCGCTAAAATGAGTACCTGCGGCGCTAAAATGAGTGCCTGCGGCGCTAAAATGAGTGCCTGCGGCGCTAAAATGAGTGCCTGCGGCGCTGAAATGAGTGCCTGCGGCGCTGAAATGAGTGCCTGCGGCGCCAAAATGAGTGCCTGCGGCGCTGAAATGAGTGCCTGCGGCGCTGAAATGAGTGCCTGCGGCGCTAAAATGAGTGCCTGCGGCGCCAAAATGAGTGCCTGCGGCGCTGAAATGAGTGCCTGCGGCGCTAAAACGAGTGCCTGCGGCGCTAAAATGAGTGCCTGCGGTGCTAAAATGAGTGCCTGCGGCGCTGAAATGAGTGCCTGCGGCGCTAAAATGAGTGCCTGCGGCGCCAAAATGAGTGCCTGCGGCGCTGAAATGAGTGCCTGCGGCGCTAAAATGAGTGCCTGCGGCGCTAAAATGAGTGCCTGCGGCGCTAAAATGAGTGCCTGCGGTGCTAAAATGAGTGCCTGCGGCGCCAAAATGAGTGCCTGCGGCGCTTAATAGAGTTTCTGCAGCGCCAAAATGAGTGCCTGCGACGCTAAAATGAGTGCCTGCGGCGCTGAACTGAGTGCCTGCGGCGCTAAAATGAATAACTTTGGCGCCAAAATGAGTGCCTGCGGAGCTAAAATGAGTGCCTGCGGCGCTAAAATGAGTGCCTGGGGCGCTAAAATGAGTGCCTGCGGCGCTGAAATGAGTGCCTGCGGCGCTAAAATGAGTGCCTGCGGCGCCAAAATGAGTGCCTGCGGTGCTAAAATGAGTGCCTGCGGTGCTAAAATGAGTGCCTGCGGCGCTGAAATGAGTGTCTGCGGCGCTAAAATGAGTGCCTGCGGCGCTGAAATGAGTGCCTGCGGCGCTAAAATGAGTGCCTGCGGCGCTAAAATGAGTTTCTGCAGCGCTGAAATGAGTGCCTGCGGTGCTAAAATGAGTGCCTGCGGCGCTGAAATGAGTGCCTGCGGCGCTAAAATGAGTGCCTGCGGCGCCAAAATGAGTGCCTGCGGCGCTGAAATGAGTGCCTGCGGCGCTAAAATGAGTGCCTGCGGCGCTAAAATGAGTGCCTGCGGCGCTAAAATGAGTGCCTGCGGCGCTAAAATGAGTGCCTGCGGCGCCAAAATGAGTTCCTGCGGCGCCAAAATGAGTGCCTGCGGCGCTTAATAGAGTTTCTGCAGCGCCAAAATGAGTGCCTGCGGCGCTGAAATGAGTGCCTGCGGCGCTAAAATGAGTGCCTGCGGCGCTAAAATGAGTGCCTGCGGTGCTAAAATGAGTGCCTGCGGCGCTGAAATGAGTGCCTGCGGCGCTAAAATGAGTGCCTGCGGCGCCAAAATGAGTGCCTGCGGCGCTGAAATGAGTGCCTGCGGCGCTAAAATGAGTGCCTGCGGCGCTAAAATGAGTGCCTGCGGCGCTAAAATGAGTGCCTGCGGTGCTAAAATGAGTGCCTGCGGCGCCAAAATGAGTGCCTGCGGCGCTTAATAGAGTTTCTGCAGCGCCAAAATGAGTGCCTGCGACGCTAAAATGAGTGCCTGCGGCGCTGAACTGAGTGCCTGCGGCGCTAAAATGAGTACCTGCGGCGCTAAAATGAGTGCCTGCGGCGCTAAAATGAGTGCCTGCGGCGCTAAAATGAGTGCCTGCGGCGCTGAAATGAGTGCCTGCGGTGCTAAAATGAGTGCCTGCGGCGCTAAAATGAGTTCCTGCGGCGCCAAAATGAGTGCCTGCGGCGCTTAATAGAGTTTCTGCAGCGCCAAAATGAGTGCCTGCGGTGCTAAAATGAGTGCCTGCGGTGCTAAAATGAGTGCCTGCGGTGCTAAAATGAGTTCCTGCGGCGCTGAACTGAGTGCCTGCGGCGCTAAAATGAGTGCCTGTGGCCTCAAATGATCGCTGACAACACCGATTTTGAAAATAATGTACATGTAGGAATTTATTCATGTAACATGTACATATTTAGAATTCTCAGATTTGTCCCCCCTACCATAAAATCCATGGCGACGCCCCTCGCTACGAGTAAATTTACGCCACACTACCAATTTCTGGTGGTTAGGCTTCTTCCCTAGCTTCATATTCTGAATTTGAACTACTGATTATTTAAAAAATATGATTCCATCAATTTCAATCAGTCAAATCAAAATCCCTACAGTGTTTTATTTTGGCAACTATTTTGTGATTCAATCTTTTGCTATTTTTGTTTACATTTGGTTGATGTAATGTAACTGGCAACCACATCCGTTTTCACGCCTAGATACTAAATATAGTTGTCTAGTTAAGATCTCTAATGTGCATAGGGCCAATCTGTCACGAGCTAGTAGTGAAAGAAATATATCTTAAAAGGTTTCCTTTAAAAAAGTTACAAAAAGAATATTTCCTTGTCAAACAAAACTACACAGCGGTGGTTCACAAGCTGGAAAATCTACTGGCAAAATCTTGTCGAAAAAATTAACTGAAGTTTCGTCAGTTTTAACTGACACCGCGGGGACCACCCTGACAAGGCGCGTCGGTCAAAGAATTGCTATGGTCATTTTTCTCATGGGGAGTTTGCTCCCACAGAAGAAGCGAAAGCCACGGAATGCTATAGGCCTAGTAATCTGGATTGAGAAATTTTAGACTTTCAGTCAATGAACATATTTTGTGCAAAGAATCTCAACTGTCGAATAGAATTCTAGTGAATTCAGACCTGTTAACTATTTACCTCTTTAAAATCCAATTTAACTAATGCCAATTAGTTAAATAAAGTGGTCTGCCTTGCCGTTTAGTTGCTCTGCCACTGCTGACAGAATAGAGATCAGGTCTTCTAAGAAAAAGGGTTTACTGAAGAGAAAGAAGCAATAATATATAATATCTGTAACTGGAAACAAACTCATTAATATCATGCTAACGATGTTACGGAACACTGTCTAGCTGTTCACTAACGTTAATGGACTGTAGTTAAGAAATTTTAGCTAACGGGTTAATGATTGTGTTTGAAAATGCGTCATTGTTATTTGTTAATGATGTACGTGTATTATATAGCGCCAATTTTTCCCGCAAAGAAGCGCCATTCCCACGGGCGCCAAGGCTAGATAGCAGACGCTATACTTATTTGGTGAAATCAGATAAATAGAAATAAATATAATTTAGTTAAATACAGTTTCAAGCAGCTTCAAAACAGTAAAATTAATAGGTATTTTGAAAGTTAAAGTTAACGGATTAACGTATATTAATGTTTTACCGTTTATTTTTTCCTTTAACATCTAACGATTAGGTCATTAACAGGGGTTAAGCTTTTAATTAACGTTACCTGACACACTGTGTGTTAATCATTCCGTAAAAAATTCAAAAGTCTAATACCGGAATACTTTTCTTTCAAAAAACCGGCAGCACTAAACCAAGTTGTAGTTAAATTAGTTCTCCTTACTCTAGAGTTCCATCCATAGTTTCAGGCTTCTATGTTTTTTCTTCAAATCTCTCCATGGCGTCTCCTCTTTTTTCACGGATGAGGTGCATGGGATGGACGGCGGGGCACAGCGGGTGGCGCTGGTTACCCGGACCAACATATCGAGATCAGCTACCGAAATCTTCGAGATTTCCTAGATCTGCCGCCAGAGGGTAAGGCCGGTATATGTAGGAAGGTGTGAACGAAGGTGTCTTTGGTGCCGCGCGCGGTCGCAACTCGCAAGGGAATCGCCGGCCCCACCCGCCCCGCCTTTGCAGCCGACTGCTGGGCGATAATTTAGCAAAAAATACGAACAGAAAGAGTTCGGGTGCCGACCTGACAACCGGAGAATTTCTTTCTTTTCTTTGCTTTTTTCTCAGTAGATTGGTTCCGGCTTTGGACACGTCTCTGTTCGCTGTAAGGGTCCGTCCGGCCTTTAGAATTCGGCCAAGCGCACTGCTTTTTAGTTTCGGGGATATTTATTTACGGAAACTCCCCGGGGTATCGCAATCGCATAGTGAAAATAGAGCTGCTGTTGTTGCCGCGAAGCCGCCGCGCCGCTGTTGCTGCTTCTAGTGGGAGGGGGGAGGGCGGGGCGAACCGCTTGGTCACTGAACGAACGGCCGGATTACTGAGGACCCTTGAGGCTTGGCTTTGGGGTCTTTTCAACTGATTTAAAGATAGAGGAACGAACGATAAAGCATATGCATGCCTAGTATATCAGGCTTTAGTAACTCTTGCGCTAGTATCGGTTTAGCTGCAGTCAGAGATATCCTGGATGTACATTACTTGGAAGCATAATAACTTATAGCTGGTATTCAATTATTTTATTACTAGATTATTATTGGATTCGTGAAAAACAATTTTATCACTTCTTACAATCCTACTCTTAGAATTCTCAAACAATAATATCACGCTTCTCTCCCTTAATCCATTGGAGGTTCGCCTCTTTTTGACCCGAAAATCTGGCCCTCTCTGACCCCAAAGATCCGTCTCTCTCTGAACCTAAAGATCCACCCTCTCTGACCCCAAAGATCCGCCTCTCTCTGAACCCAAAGATCCACCCTCTCTGACCTCAAAGATCCAGCCTCTCTGACCTCAAAGATCCAGCCTCTCTGACCCCAAAGATCCACCCTCTCTGACCCCAAAGATCCACCCTCTCTTCAAGCCCCTCTTTTCAACCCCAAAGATACCCTCTCTGACCCCAAAGATCCAGCCTCTCTGACCCCAAAGATCCACCCTCTCTTCAAGCCCCTCTTTTCAACCCCAAAGATACCCTCTCTGACCCCAAAGATCCAGCCTCTCTGACCCCAAAGATCCACCCTCTCTGCGACCCCAAAGATCCGCCCTTCTCCTCCCTATAATTCTAACGCCTAAAAATCAGTTTCTCTGGTCCATGAGTTTTAGTGACTGCATTAAAATAAGCCAAATGTGTCCATGCAGCTTGCAGTTCTTAGCATTTCTTTCCAAAAACAGGCAAAATAGAGGATGGTGAAAACACTGCGAGACCAAACATTCTTGCCTATATTAGAAAAACTTCTAAACACGATTTTCTGCTTTTCCAGTTCCAGCAGCCAGCAGGTGGTACCAGGTGAATATCGTCCAAGTCAGATCTCGACAAGGGAATATCCGTGAGCCCGCGAAAGGCTACGACTGCCTCGTGTTAAAACATCTGCACGGAATTTTGTTTCCTAAACAAAAAAAAAGTTTTTCCTATTTAGAGACACTGACATTTCTTCAGAAAGTCGCGAAACACCTGCGTTTCCCTTGCCTAGTTACGCAAAATTGTCCAAAAATCAGCAAGGTGTTAATAGCGCATCGATCTGTGCCAACTTTGAAAAAATATTAACTGCATCTGCATCTATAAATGATTGAAGTTTGTTTAAGTCTCTTTCCTAGAATCGAAAAAAACGAAGGAGCTATTCGAAGATCGACTGCAGGAGAAAAAATAAGGTTGATTGAAAGCAAACTATAGTTGGGCAATCATCCTTTTTTAAATGATTCGAGCGTTAGCAGGTGTGTTCTATATTCCTCAATCATTTTGCTAAAAAAATTGAAAAAAATGGAGAGTAGCGCTCCTTTTTTACTATACACTATGTAGGTTTTTAAATTCCGAAAAAGTATAGAGTTGCTTGATCTAAAAGACATCCGAATCCATGCACTAAACATGTCTTAACAAAGCGCCCCACGAGCACTGCTCCATCTCCTCCGAACAGAACGCCCCACCCAATAAATACAGTTCTAAAAACCACGGTGCCCACCAACGCAGTGCCCCCCACACTGTGCCCCCCCAGCACAGTGCCCCCCCCCAACACAGTGCCCCCCACACTGTGCCCCCAGCACTGTGCCCACCAGCACTGTGCCCCCAGCACTGTGCCCCCAGCACTGTGCCCCCCAGCACTGTGCCCCAGCACTGTGCCCCCCACACTGTGCCCCCCAGCTTTGTGCCCCAGCACTGTGCCCCCAGCACTGTGCCCCCAGCACTGTGCCCCCCACACTGTGCCCCCCCAGCTTTGTGCCCCCAGCACTGTGCCTCCCAGCACCTGTGCCCTCAGCACTGTGCCCTCAGCACTGTGCCCCCCAGCACTGTGCCCCCCAACACTAACCCCCAGCACAGTGCCCCCAACACAGTGCCCCCACCACACTGTGCCCCCCAGCACTGTGCCCCCAGCTCTGTGCCCCCCAACACAGTGCCCCCCACTGTGCCCCAGCACTGTGCCCCCAGCACTGTGCCCCCAGCACTGTGCTCCCAGCACTGTGCCCCCAACACTAACCCCTAGCACTGTGCCCCAACACTGGCCCCCCAGCACTGTGCCCCCAACACTAACCCCAGCACCCAACACTAACACCCAGCACTGTGCCCCAACACAGTGCCCCCCAGCACTGTGCCCCCCAACACTCTGCCCCCTCCCCTGCCAGACAGCACCCCAAGCAGAGAGCCCCGTCCCCCTTTTTGAAGGTCGTTTACCGCGGCAAAAACGGGCACTTTACTGTTTTCAAACTTGACTGGCCTCATTCAGTTCTGTAAAACTCACGAGTTTCAAAGAAACGTCAACTTATCAAATCTAATACATACACTTCAAAATTAAATTTTGATTAAATCAATGTACTGGGATGAAAGTTACTCTGGAGTTGGTGTAACAGTGTCAAACAAAACCTATCCCCCATAAATTTGATGGACTCCCATGCATGATGGGTTTCAGTATTTCAAGGCAGAGCTATATAACCCGATATGGGCCCCCCTTTGATGTGCACAGCTGCACGAGATGATAGCGCAACAGGTAGCGAGGAAACCAGATTCCAAGCACGACGTGTCGGGAGTCTACATGGCTCGCTCGATGCATTTCAAAGAAACAAAAAACAGTTCAACAATGGGTGGATGGGAGGATGATTCAGCGTGCAGTAAGTCAGGGAATCAGAAAATATCCAATTACTGTTGCAAATGACCGTATTGGAACACCCAACAAGGATAGCATGACTGGATCATGCCAAGTAATAACAATTTTACAATAATTCATTAGATTTCAACAATTCATTTGAACTGGATAATTTCTAACATTTCTTTATCTCTTTTAGTCCATAATTGGAAATTTAGTGGTCCTTGACTTAAACAGTAGTTTAATATTGGGCGATATAAGCAGCATAACAGTGCAAACATGCTCTCGTATCGTCCAATTAATTCTATAACCAAAATTCATTCACCAGATTCCTGATTTATTTTCCTATTTGTCAATTGGCCTATACATGCGGTATGGGGACTTCACTCGCTCCCTGAAAAGTGGCTATGGTCGTAAATTATGATTTTACCTGGGCGCCAAATCCCCTGTCATTGTACGAGTATGGGGCTTATATTGAAAATTAGTTAACACATGCAGGTGGGCTCGGAAAACTCCGGCCCACGAAGCCTCTCTATCCGGCCCTCGGGGTAACTTTGAAACTTCGCAATAGCAATCCGGGCCTATCCAGGCATGTGCTGTCTCTTCTCTGCTCTCCTCTCTCCCCTCTTAGCTCGTATCTCTCCTCTCATTTGAACTCTAATCAGCGCATTGCATTGTCTGCTATACAGTTTGTCTCTGCAGGTTTGCTTTGAAAAGAAATTTCTTAATAAATTAATCTGAAAACGAAAATCTAACACCCTGTTATACTCGTAGACTCGAACAAAACCATTTTGGAGTGTTATTGGTTTTAGTCTATACGCGCAGGCACACACTCACACAGGAGTGTACAGCGGTCCTAACTTTATTTATCGTTAGGCATGTACACTTCACTGCGCCTTGGGCTCATGGATTAGCCACAAATTAAGGGGGCGCTTCACAAGACCTAAATTTCACAACGCCTAAAGCACATGACTTCACATCACCTAAATTTCATAACGCCTAAACTCGAAAGTGCAGCCTCCTTCACAACGCCTAAATTTCACATCGCCTAAATTTCACAACGCCTAAATTTCACAACGCCTAAAATTTCTGCACGCTCCTTCACATCGCCTAAATTTCATAACGCCTAAAACCGAAAATGCATCCTACTTCATATCGCCTAAATTTCATATCGCCTAAATTTCATATCGCCTAAATTTCATATCGCCTAAATTTCATATCGCCTAAACTTCATATCGCCTAAATTTCACAACACCTAAAACTGAATGTGAAGGAGAGAAGCAAAGATTTTAGGCGTTGTGAAATTTAGGCGATATGAAATTTAGGCGATGTGAAAGAGCGTGCAAATATTTTAGGCGTTGTGAAATTTAGGCGATGTGAAGTGTGGTGGTTTTAGGCGTTGTGAAGTGTGGTGGTTTTAGGCGTTGTGAAATTTAGGTCTTATGAAAGCGTCCCCAAATTAATGCGACTGCACTTGGAATCGAGCCTGAGCCGCTGGAAAACCATATTAAGGACTCCTTGGCTTCAGGAGCCAGACTGGGCCAATAAGTGCGCTCCCCAGTCTGCGGGCCCCCTGGCAGCCAATAAGAATGCTCCAGCCGCCCATCTTCATCGGGCCGAATTCGCGAGTGGGGTTTGGGGTTGAAGAGGGGGGACATTATAACACGCAAAATATCCCCCATCGATTTGATTAAGAAACGTCACGATCAGGATGGCTATAAACGACTGAATTTTTTTAGTCTTCATACCCTGCATCGTTATAGACCTCAGCCTCTCATCAATGCAGCTGTACCAGCTTCATCAGCAGCAGCCGAATTCGTTGCTGCCAAATTTGGCATTCGGATTCACCCAAGAGCAGGTGGCGTGCGTTTGCGAAGTTCTGCTTCAAGGCGGCAACGTCGAACGACTCGCCAGATTTCTATGGTCGCTGCCCCAATGCGAGCTGCTGAAACGCAACGAAAGCGTCGTGAAAGCCAGCGCCACAGTGGCTTTTCATCGCGGCAACTTCAAAGAGCTCTACAGGCTGGTTGAGAGTCACAATTTTGCACCGCAGAATCACGCTCGAATGCAGGTGAAGAGCCATTGTTCGCTTAAAATGCCATTTTTATTAGGATACATATGCAAAAATTTATCGTTAAGGAAACTTTTAATGATGATTTGGTGCCCTTTAAGATGATTTGGCGCCATCCTAGATGATTTGGCGCCATCTTAGATGATCTGGCGCCATCTTAGATGATTTGGCGCCATCCTAGATGATTTGGCGCCATCTTAGATGATTTGGCGCCATGTTCGATGATTTGGCGCCACTTAACATGATTTTGCGCCATTTATGATGATTTAGTGCCACTTAACATGATTTGGCGCTATTTATGATGATTAAGCGCCATTTAACATGATTTGGCGCTATTTATGATTATTTGGCGCCGCTTAAGATAATTTGGCACCTTTTTAGATGTCTTAGCGCCATTTATGGTGACTTAGCACCATTTATTATGATTTGGCGCCACTTAACATGATTCGGCGCCGTTTATAATTACCATAATCTTGGTAAGCACTCATGCCCTCCCTCTTCGCAGGACCTGTGGCTGCGCGCTCGCTACACGGAGGCCGAGCGCCTACGCGGCCGTCCCCTCGGCGCCGTTGGCAAGTACCGGGTGCGCAAGAAGTTCCCGCTGCCGCGCACCATCTGGGACGGCGAGGAGACATCCTACTGTTTCAAGGAGCGTTCGAGAAACGCCCTGAGAGACTGGTACTCCAGGAACCCCTACCCGGCCCCCAGGGAGAAGCGGGACTTGGCCGAGGCAACCGGCCTGACCACCACACAGGTGTCGAACTGGTTCAAGAATCGCAGGCAGCGAGACCGAGCAGCCGCCGCGGCCGCCGCCGCCGGGATTGGGCCGCTGGGGTCGCATAGCGGAGCTCGACCGATTCTGCGCGGCGTTGACGACACGGCTGACGATTTGTGCCAGGAGGAGGAGGCCTGTGAGGATGACACGAGCGATGCTGGAGCTGCTATGTGAGTGCAGGAGTGCAGAGAGGCTCTGTTGATGCCATAGAGGACAGAGCTATTTGAGGGGGTTTGAGGGCATTTTATATGACCTATGGGTATTATTTTAGATCTGAGGGTATTCTTTTGAAACTGAGGGTGTTCTTTTGGATCTGAGGGTATTCTTTTGGATCTGAGGGTATTCTTTTGGATCTGAGGGTATTCTTTTGGATCTGAGGGCATCCTGTTGGATCTGAGGGTATTCCTTAAGATCTGAGGGTATTATTTTAGATCTGAGGGTATTATTTTAGGATCCGAGGGTATTCTTTTGGATCGGAGGGTATTCCTTAAGATCTGAGGGTATTCTTTAGGATCTGAGGGTATTCTTTTGGATCTGAGGGTATTCCTTAAGATCTGAGGGTATTATTTTAGATCTGAGGTTATTCTTTTGGACCTGAGGGTATTATTTTAGATCTGAGGGCATTCCTTAAGATCTGAGGGTATTCTTTTGGATCTGAGGGTATTCTTTTGGATCGGAGGGTATTCCTTAAGATCTGAGGGTATTATTTTAGATCTGAGGGTATTCTTCTGGACCTGAGGGTATTAGTTTGAAGCTGAGGGTATTCTTTTACTTTCTCTTATTCTTGGGAAATTCTCAAAATCTTAGGGGTGGTATATTTTTAGTGAGGCACTTTTGCGACTCAGGAGAATGCTTGAGTCCCTAATTTAATTGACTGATTTAACCGAAATTGTTCCATTTTTGTCAGAAAAACATATCTCTGACAATTGTTACTCTCAACCGAGAATATCAGATATTATTCTCCATGGGCATGGCAGAGGGTGAGGGCACATACGAGAGTGTACATGGGCTGACCGATTAGAATGTCGGGACTGCTGTACACAACGTGTGAGCGTGCAGTGTATTAATGTGTGCCTGTGTACAGCATTGGCGCGCTTGTATGTACGAGGAGTCAGGAGTCAGCGGAATGAGGCAGAATTGCTGTCAACGCTGGTTGTTGTGCCAGGGTGTCACGGATGGGTCTAAAACTTATAGAGAGCTGCTTGGGGAAGAGTTTTTGACTTCCAGGGGCTCCCGGCGCATTCATGCAGAGTCCGAAATCGAGGCCAAGCAATCTGTGGGAACAAATGACGAATGCATCAAAAGGTAGCAGCAGACATATAGCTCGATATATGAAGCATGTTTTTGTTCTCACACATGTGGAAATATCCTATATTCCAACACCATCCATTACTATAACACCTTTCTTCCGGCTCGCATATACGAGTATATGTGCGCTATGGCAGTTGGCACCATCATCCATTGTTTGTTTGAATGCAACTTGACTTCCGGGCGTACAAAGAGAGAGAGAGAGAGAAAAATATTAATAACTGCACCGATTCTCGGACACAAATGACACTTATACTTTGACAGTCATGACAGATCGACTGGGCACTAAGCTATAGTTAAATTTATTTGCGTTTTGGAACTTGGCTTGAATTATACTTGACCTCGGAAGGAAGCATGGTTTCGTGAGGTTTCCTCTTAGGATCCCAGTTCAAGGAGCTTAGATCCAATGAAGACCCCAGTTCAAGGAGCTTAGATCCAATGAAGATCCCAGTTCAAGGAGCTCAGATCCCCTGAAGATCCAAGTTCAAGGAGCTTAGATCCAATGAAGATCCCAGTTCAAGGAGCTTAGATCCAATGAAGATCCCAGTTCAAGGAGCTCAGATCCAATGAAGATCTCAGTTCAAGGAGCTCAGATCCCCTGAAGATCCCAGTTCAAGGAGCTCAGATCCCCTGAAGATCCCAGTTCAAGGAGCTTCTAAAGATTCAATGAAGATCCCAGTTCAAGGAGCTCAGATCCCCTGAAGATCCCAGTTCAAGGAGCTCAGATCCCCTGAAGATCCCAGTTCAAGGAGCTCAGATTCAATGAAGATCCCAGTTCAAGGAGCTCAGATCCCCTGAAGATCCCAGTTCAAGGAGCTCAGATCCCCTGAAGATCCCAGTTCAAGGAGCTTAGATCCAATGAAGATCTCAGTTCAAGGAGCTCAGATCCCCTGAAGATCCCAGTTCAAGGAGCTTAGATCCAATGAAGATCCCAGTTCAAGGAGCTCTGATCCAATGAAGATCCCAGTTCAAGGAGCTCAGATCCAATGAAGATCTCAGTTCAAGGAGCTCAGATCCCTTGAAGATCCCAGTTCAAGGAGCTCAGATCCCCTGAAGATCCCAGTTCAAGGAGCTTCTAAAGATTCAATGAAGATCCCAGTTCAAGGAGCTCAGATCCCCTGAAGATCCCAGTTTAAGGAGCTCAGATCCCCTGAAGATCCCAGTTCAAGGAGCTCAGATCCCCTGAAGATCCCAGTTCAAGGAGCTCAGATCCCCTGAAGATCCCAGTTCAAGGAGCTCAGATTCAATGAAGATCCAAGTTCAAGGAGCTCAGATCCCCTGAAGATCCCAGTTCAAGGAGCTCAGATCCAATGAAGATCCCAGTTCAAGGAGCTTAGATCCAATGAAGATCTCAGTTCAAGGAGCTCAGATCCAATGAAGATCCCAGTTCAAGGAGCTTAGATCCAATGAAGATCCCAGTTCAAGGAGCTCAGATCCCCTGAAGATCCCAGTTCAAGGAGCTCAGATTCAATGAAGACCCCAGTTCAAGGAGCTTAGATCCCCTGAAGATCCAAGTTCAAGGAGCTTAGATCCAATGAAGATCCCAGTTCAAGGAGCTTAGATCCAATGAAGATCTCAGTTCAAGGAGCTCAGATCCCCTGAAGATCCCAGTTCAAGGAGCTCAGATCCCTGAAGATCCAAGTTCAAGGAGCTCAGATCCCCTGAAGATCCCAGTTCAAGGAGCTCAGATCCCCTGAAGATCCCAGTTCAAGGAGCTCAGATCCCCTGAAGATCCAAGTTCAAGGAGCTCTGATCCCCTGAAGATCCAAGTTCAAGGAGCTCAGATCCCCTGAAGATCCCAGTTCAAGGAGCTCAGATCCCCTGAAGATCCCAGTTCAAGGAGCTTAGATCCAATGAAGATCTCAGTTCAAGGAGCTCAGATCCAATGAAGATCCCAGTTCAAGGAGCTTAGATCCAATGAAGATCCCAGTTCAAGGAGCTCAGATTCAATGAAGATCCCAGTTCAAGGAGCTCTGATCCCCTGAAGATCCCAGTTCAAGGAGCTCAGATCCCCTGAAGATCCCAGTTCAAGGAGCTCAGATCCCCTGAAGATCCCAGTTCAAGGAGCTTAGATCCAATGAAGATCTCAGTTCAAGGAGCTCAGATCCAATGAAGATCCCAGTTCAAGGAGCTTAGATCCAATGAAGATCCCAGTTCAAGGAGCTCAGATCCCCTGAAGATCCCAGTTCAAGGAGCTCAGATCCCCTGAAGATCCCAGTTCAAGGAGCTCAGATCCCCTGAAGATCCCAGTTCAAGGAGCTCAGATCCAATGAAGATCCCAGTTCAAGGAGCTTAGATCCAATGAAGATCCCAGTTCAAGGAGCTTAGATCCAATGAAGATCCCAGTTCAAGGAGCTTAGATCCAATGAAGATCCCAGTTCAAGGAGCTTAGATTCAATGAAGATCCCCCAGTTCAAGGAGCTCAGATCCCCTGAAGATCCCAGTTCAAGGAGCTTAGATCCCCCGAAGATCCCAGTTCAAGTATCTTGAATCCCCCGAAGATCCCAGTTCAAGTATCTTGAATCCCCGAAGATCCCAGTTCAAGTATCTTGAATCCCCCGAAGATCCCAGTTCAAGTATCTTGAATCCCCGAAGATCCCAGTTCAAGTATCTTGAATCCCCCGAAGATCCCAGTTCAAGTATCTTGAATCCCCCGAAGATCCCAGTTCAGCTATCTTGAATCCCCCGAAGATCCCAGTTCAAGTATCTTGAATCCCCCGAAGATCCCAGTTCAAGTATCTTGAATCCCCGAAGATCCCAGTTCAAGTATCTTGAATCCCCCGAAGATCCCAGTTCAAGTATCTTGAATCC
Organism: Macrostomum lignano; assembly: GCA_002269645.1. Lineage (NCBI taxonomy): Eukaryota > Metazoa > Platyhelminthes > Macrostomidae > Macrostomum > Macrostomum lignano. Next base: position 60,927 of record NIVC01003844.1, read on the forward strand.
CCGAAGATCCCAGTTCAAGTATCTTGAATCCCCGAAGATCCCAGTTCAAGTATCTTGAATCCCCCGAAGATCCCAGTTCAAGTATCTTGAATCCCCCGAAGATCCCAGTTCAAGTATCTTGAATCCCCCGAAGATCCCAGTTAAAAAATAGTTGAACGTCGGATTCAAAAACGCCAGATTTAAGAAATTTCTTTTTTATAAAAAAATAACAAGACACTAAAGTTCATAAAGCTGACTTTATTCAGTTTTGTTTTCATGCCAGACACTCAAAATGCAGTTGACTCATCTAGCTCATGAAAACGTCTATGGAATAAACCGGGATTCTGCTTGCTTACATGCATTTCCGGTGTCCCTACAAAGTTTCAGAGTGAATCTTCACTCTTATACTGAATCAGACCGACGCATAACTATTTATTAGCTTCATATGATTTTTAATCAGTCAGTCGGTCTGGTATTTCGAAAATTTTCTTAGTTAAACTGATAACTCACCTTCCGCGGAGCTTCCCCTCAGACAGAGAGGCAAACAGCTTTGTATTCGGGATTCCCTATCTAAAGCGGGACATTTTTCATGGATGAATGAATGGTCATACTCATAATTCAACCCTTAAATAGCTACCTATCCAACCTGCATATTAGCTTCGAACAGTTGCAAACTAACGGGCATGTATAACACAGATGCAACATAAAGATATCCAGGGACTTCCTCTTTTCCCTTTCAACGTGGTGGCGTAAAAATGTTTTCTAATTCGCTTTCAATTTTATGATGTCAAATTTTCGGGAGCTCGGGTACACGGGTACTTTGTGCGATGATTCGTTTTACAAATCTAACATGTATTATAAAGGTATGCGGTCTTTATCAAAGCTTTGTAGACAGACAAGACTTTTAATTATTGGACTGTCTGTGTAATTGTAAACGAAAAGTGTCAAGAAAAGACGCGCTGGTTGTTAAATTAATTGTTACGGAGAATGTTAAAGGACGCCCATATTTAGCCATAACTGTAAGTGCCAAGTTTAGGTTGTAAAACTAAGTTTTTTTGTCGAAACCTGATCCCTTTTTGACTGCTGGACATCCGCTGTAGATAGCATGATTAATTATCATTAACTGTTAGATAGGATCAGTACATTTTAGATAAAGATCATTAGCTGTTAGACATGGATCGTTAGCTGCTCAGACAAGGATCATTAGCTGTTAGACAAGGATCAATAGCTGTTAGATAATTGGATTATTAGTTGTTAGACAAATATCATTAGCTGTTAGATAGGGATCAATAGCTGTTAGACAAGGATCAATAGCTGTTAGATAAGGATCATTATCTGTTAGATAATTGGATCATTAGTTGTTAGACAAATATCATTAGCTGTTAGATAGGGATCAATAGCTGTTAGACAAGGATCAATAGCTGTTAGATAAGGATCATTATCTGTTAGATAATTGGATTATTAGTTGTTAGACAAATATCATTAGCTGTTAGATAGGGATCAATAGCTGTTAGACAAGGATCAATAGCTGTTAGATAAGGATCATTATCTGTTAGATAATTGGATCATTAGTTGTTAGACAAAGATCATTAGCTGTTAGATAGGGATCAATAGCTGTTAGACAAGGATCAATAGCTGTTAGATAAGGATCATTATCTGTTAGATAATTGGATCATTAGTTGTTAGACAAAGATCATTAGCTGTTAGATAGGGATCAATAGCTGTTAGACAAGGATCAATAGCTGTTAGATAAGGATCATTATCTGTTAGATAATTGGAATATTAGTTGTTAGACAAATCTCATTAGCTGTTAGATAGGGATCAATAGCTGTTAGACAAGGATCAATAGCTGTTAGATAAGGATCATTATCTGTTAGATAATTGGATCATTAGTTGTTAGACAAATATCATTAGCTGTTAGATAGGGATCAATAGCTGTTAGACAAGGATCAATAGCTGTTAGATAAGGATCATTATCTGTTAGATAATTGGATCATTAGTTGTTAGACAAAGATCATTAGCTGTTAGATAGGGATCAATAGCTGTTAGACAAGGATCAATAGCTGTTAGATAAGGATCATTATCTGTTAGATAATTGGATCATTAGTTGTTAGACAAATATCATTAGCTGTTAGATAGGGATCAATAGCTGTTAGACAAGGATCAATAGCTGTTAGATAAGGATCATTATCTGTTAGATAATTGGATCATTAGTTGTTAGACAAAGATCATTAGCTGTTAGATAGGGATCAATAGCTGTTAGACAAGGATCAATAGCTGTTAGATAAGGATCATTATCTGTTAGATAATTGGATCATTAGTTGTTAGACAAATATCATTAGCTGTTAGATAGGGATCAATAGCTGTTAGACAAGGATCAATAGCTGTTAGATAAGGATCATTATCTGTTAGATAATTGGATCATTAGTTGTTAGACAAAGATCATTAGCTGTTAGATAGGGATCAATAGCTGTTAGACAAGGATCAATAGCTGTTAGATAAGGATCATTATCTGTTAGATAATTGGATCATTAGTTGTTAGACAAATATCATTAGCTGTTAGATAGGGATCAATAGCTGTTAGACAAGGATCAATAGCTGTTAGATAAGGATCATTATCTGTTAGATAATTGGATCATTAGTTGTTAGACAAATATCATTAGCTGTTAGATAGGGATCAATAGCTGTTAGACAAGGATCAATAGCTGTTAGATAAGGATCATTATCTGTTAGATAATTGGATCATTAGTTGTTAGACAAAGATCATTAGCTGTTAGATAGGGATCAATAGCTGTTAGACAAGGATCAATAGCTGTTAGATAAGGATCATTATCTGTTAGATAATTGGATCATTAGTTGTTAGACAAATATCATTAGCTGTTAGATAGGGATCAATAGCTGTTAGACAAGGATCAATAGCTGTTAGATAAGGATCATTATCTGTTAGATAATTGGATCATTAGTTGTTAGACAAAGATCATTAGCTGTTAGATAGGGATCAATAGCTGTTAGACAAGGATCAATAGCTGTTAGATAAGGATCATTATCTGTTAGATAATTGGATCATTAGTTGTTAGACAAAGATCATTAGCTGTTTAATAGGGATCATTAGCTGTTAGACATGGATCATTAGCTGTTAGATAAGGATCAATAGCTGTTAGATAAGGATCAATAGCTATCATATAGTCGTTAAATATCATCTGATAGATTGGTCGTAAATTTCATCTGTCAGACAAGGTTTATATCTGCGTTTATATCTGCGGACAACAAACCCTTATGGCAAATCGAAAACGTTTCAATATATAATTTTACATGTGCCGATGCCTTATTAAACAATCTAGTCAACCCGTGTCATATTCTAGGAAATCAGATTCGTGCTGCAAGCTGGGCGGGTCTCCACCGGCCCCGAAGGCGGAGCAGCCGGTGACAGCCAAGCTGAGTCTGTCTGTGAGCAGCTCGCACTACAATGTGCTCAACGCCTGCGCTAGCGGAAGCGGCGGATGCAGCGACACTTCGTTTTCCCCTCCGCAAGAGCTGCACCACCAGCTGCTGTATCCGCATCAGTCTCCGTATTATCAGCACCAGCAGCAGCACCAACAACAGGCTCTTTACCACAGCAGTTTGATGAATGGCTATTTGCCCTTGCCAGCGATGGGTCAGCTCTAAATCTTACTTATGGAGTACAGCAATTGATAATGAGTTTAAAGCTATACTCGTAAATAGGCTTCACTCAGCTGTAAAAAATGAATTTATTCAATCTTTTGTTGCTTCTCCGTGTGGAAATTTTCAATCGCGTGGCCCTTGTTTTAGATTTGATGTGATTTTTTAGTACATGCAGCAAACCTTTTCTGGAGCTCACATGAAGCTTAATAAATCCATTTACCATCGTCCGATTGAAATTAACACCATTTATTGAGCTGAAGTGCTTGTTGTGCCTCGTAAATCAAATACTCGTAAAACATGATTGAAGTTCGAATCTTAGGCTTTTGAATAATATACGTTCTACTTTCACTCGGCTACTTAAATATTTGTCAAGACAATTAAGACTGGCACATGTCGATGTCGCCGAAGACAAACATCTATACGAGTAATTTTGAAATATGTTTGAAACTTCTTAATATCTGCAATTTCAAGTTTTCGATCGCTGTGAAAAACTGAAACGTGACTTTTAGCCCCAAACTTCGAGGTGCGAAGTGAACTGTAAAGGTCTTTGTTCCTCGTAGCTTTTGTTGTTGATTTGAAAAGCGCCTCTCAGCTTTTAGCACAAACTATAACAAAGACTTCTAGTGGGCCAAAGAAGATGTATAAAGACCACCCATGCAGGCCCAGTAACAAGAAATCCATTCATTCAAAGATTTTAACATTTCACCACCTCCTATATTTATTATCACTATGAGAGAGAGAATTTGGAAACTTCAGTGTCCCCTCCCTGTTGAAGTCGGAATCTTTTTAGAAAAATAAATCTCTCCAAAATTGGCAGCACCGATTCTGTCTACAGGAGTTGAATGGAGAAATTTAAACAAAATCAGTCTTGTGTCATCGGCAGCAGACAAACACAAGTCTGAATTTTCAATCTAAACAACAGATAAACAGAAGAAGCTGGTGGGCAACACTTCTTCAATCGATATTTTACGAAACGAATTCATTTTAAAGCTGATAATGAATTCAGCGATGTGAAGTATCTAAGGTGTTGTGAAAGGAAGCATCCATTTTTTTAATTTTACAAGTGAATCAACTTTAACAGAAGAGACCAATTTTACGGATTCCAGTTCAACAAGCACTCACTGCGAGCTTTGGCATCAAAGCCGATCCTTTTAAGCCACGGGTTGGCAAACTTTCTACCAGAAGAAAGGGAGAGAGGAGAGGGAATAGAGAAGAGAAATAGGAGAAAGGGGAGACTAATGAATGAAGGAGAAGAGAGGAAAGAAGAGACGAGAGGAGAGAGGAGGGGAGGGAGAAGAGAGAGGAAAAGGGAGAGGAAAGGAGAGAGAGGAGGGAAAGGAGAGGAAAGGAAGACACAAACCTTGAGCAGGCCCGGATTGCTATTGTGAAGCTTTAAAGGACCTGAGGTCCGGATAGAGAGGCTTCGCGGGCCGTAGTTCGCCGACCCCTGATTTTTAAGCCTTGGCTTAACCCCAACTTCTACTCTCTACTTCTTGCAGATGCCACTGATGCCTACTAACAAGTCCCTTGGCATCCAAGCAACCCACCCCCATGAGCCACGGCATTTCAGCGATTCTCCCAAATGAGCCTTGAAAGTTGTCTGAAAATGGTCGCGATTAGCTCCCAAGCTCCGATTCTAAGAAACAGAGGAAGTCCACAATAACTGCAGCCGAACACGCGACTAGACATTGTTGCAGTCCAGTTGGTCACGTGACATAGAAAGGAACCAAAACTAAGCCCCCTTCGCACGCGCGCCTATTGTTTTAAATCAACGTTTATAATAAAAAAACGCGTTACTGCTCTTGCATTTGACAAAGAAAACCCTGAACTGGAGAAGGCATTGATCCATCTATCCATCCTTTGCATTAAGTCACTTCAAGCGTTCTCAAACTCAAAGCAGACTGATAATGATCATCTTTCATAGGTCCAAAAAAAGTGGCGGGATGCTTGGAGGACACGTGTCATAATCCTATCACATGGTGCGCTTTTTTGTATTTGAATTGACAGAATTTAGAACAGCTGTGCAGCAAACCTTAGCAATCTGATTCTTTTCTGAGATGTCTACCTGTAATAGTTTCCTTAAACTTCTATTGAAACATTTTTTCATACTTTTCTTCTTTAAAATTGATTACTCGGGCAAAGATAAAGAGCCTTTTTGAGTTGTTTTTGGGGAATGGCACGACAAAACTATTTTATTCTTCAAACAGCAAACCACATAAATGAATGGGCCGGTTTTTGTACAACCAACTACATTATGCTATAATTGAGAAACGTGAAATTGAAATCAGCGCTTCTATACTCACTAAGAAATAACATCAAAAGTTCAAATCTGTTAGGAAAAACAACAATAGGACTCATCAACACTGTGACCAGTTAGCAAATTATAAAGTATACATTATACTCCACAGCACAAAATGTAGTTAAATTGTAATAATTGATATCAACTATTGATAAAACCTAAACAGTAAGGACAAGATAAATAGGCTTGAATAAACTTGGATAAATTTGGCTGAAAAAATACAAATTGCACGACAAGCTGTGACTGCACGTTTCAATGCTTCATTAATTATTACTTCTTGAAGATACGAGTGTCACCCCTAGGTCATGAGGCTGGGGGGGGGGTTGCAGCCTAGTGGTCAGACTCACAACTTGAAGGTCGGGGGTTCGATTCCTGATCCTACTCGGGGGGGGAACAATTTGTGTCATTAAGCAAGACACTTAACTCTGCATTGCTTCAGTTCACCCAGCTGTCAAATGGGTGCCAGCATTAGCTGGGTAATTGAAGGTGTGTGTGGCGACCCCCAGTCTTTGGACTGAACAGCCGTAGGCAGCCTTCAGATGTGCCGGGCAATAGCTGCGGCTGAGCTGTCGGTTGCACACCTGGCCATTAGGGCAGGTGTAATCAAACATTATTATTATTATGAGGCATTTCACGAGGCTGCACACTCATCCTATTTTAAATAACATTTTATGTAAAGCAGTAATATAAATTTAGAAAACATTATTAAGACTTCAGGGTGTTAAAAAATAAACTTGATAAAAAATAGAACATAAAAAAGTTATTGGAACACAATTTTGCTCAGTTATTACTGTTTATACTAATACACAGCAGTATAGCAGATTATCAAAATAAAATGAACACCTGCAGATGCGAGCAGCAACTCAAACATCGCAATTAATGACAACTATGAAAACGATGCATTTTTATGGTTTCTAAAAGCTGATAAACATTTAAAACGGAATTTTTGTAAAATCAGACAGCAAAACAATTGTGTATGTTGTGTACCATTTAGTATGGACGAAGGGTAGAGCCAGAAAATACATAGGTGCTGTACTGCCTACTTAGAAACAGTAGTGTTGTAAGCTTTTTGACTGATAATTCTCCTTGAAAGTGTCTCACTCAGTCATGCTAATTTTCTTGACTCTGATCCCAAGTGTGCACACGCTCACAACGAAGATGTACATCCTACCCTCTTCGACTTTATCATCGTTACGGCTCGTAGTGTACACTCTTTGTGCCTTAATCATAATTTTTTCGCTGTACATTTAGAGACGTCAAAGTCAGGGACGGATCAAACTCAGCCTAGGGAGCAGGCCCAGCCTAGCTCAGCCAATGAGAGAGCAGTAAGGAGAGAGGGTCAAAGTCAGACGGACGAAACCCAGCCTAGGGTGCAGGCCCAATCTGGCTCAGCCAATGAGAGAGCAGTAAGGAGAGAGGGTCAAAGTCAGACGGACGAAACCCAGCCTAGGGTGCAGGCCCAATCTGGCTCAGCCAATGAGAGAGCAGTAAGAAGAGACAAAGGTCAGCGGAATGGGAATGACACCGTGTTTTGCCTCTTCGCTGGCAGCGGGTGGACAGCCGCATTGATTCGCGGCAGCGCCCACAGCCCCCATCCAGCGAATTGAAACAAATTGACAAAAGGTACACAATAGAAAAAAGGCTATTCAAGGCCATCTAACAGCCAGTAAGCCTCGCCAAGGTGTCCAATCCCACAGCCAGAAGGCCAACAGGCCCAACAGTGCAAAGCAGCACAGAGCGAAAATGCCTCTAGCAATGTGACGATTCTCACGGTGCATAGACGTCGATCTATTATCAAACCCTGTGGATTGACTACTGTGAGTAGCATTCTGAATATTATTATTATTATTATGATTCCGTCGACGAAATGTCAATCTTTGAAACACGTTGGAACCGGTGCCGCTCTGCTGCTGCTCTTCACTGCCAACTGAATTAGCAAACCTGACCCGATAACCACTGCTGGACATTGCTGGCAAAGTAGATCCCGTACTTCTCAATATGGATGTTGGACAGCCTTCGGCTAATCGACTGTCGATAGCTCGGATCAGCTGATCGGCGCAAGCTACCTCGGCGTTATAGTACATCTTCTCGGCGTGTAGGAACTCTTTAGCCGCTTGTAGATCGCCAGATTCAAACAGAATTTCGGCGGACAGGCGCATCGCTCGAGGAGTTGCTAAGGCTAAACGGCTGTGCTGATGTTGCTGGTGGCTGTGACTCTGGTTCCCTGCATCATCAAGTAGGCTGGCTAGGAGACTCAGCGCTGCCTCCGGCTGGCCAGCAGCTCGAAGCGCCGCGGCTTGGCTAAGTCGATCTGTATCGTCGACTGAGTCAGCGGGTGCGGCGGAGGCTGCGGCAGCGGCGACAGTGGGGACGGCGATGATGACGGAGGCTGGGGAGGCTGTGTTGTCGAGCCAGTTTGGGCCGAGTTCATGCCTGGAATGTTTGAGTTGGTGCTGAGCGTCAGGATGCGAGTCAGTGCTGACAGAAAAGTGTCAGGGTGTGGGTCAGTGCTGACAGAAAAGTGTCAGGTTGTGAGTCAGTGCTGACAGTAAAGTGTCAGGTTGTGAGTCAGTGCTGACAGTAAAGTGTCAGGTTGTGAGTCAGTGCTGACAGTAAAGTGTCAGGTTGTGGGTCAGTGCTGGCAGAAAAGTGTCAGGGTGTGGGTCAGTCCTGACAGAAAAGTGTCAGGTTGTGGGTCAGTCCTGACAGAAAAGTGTCAGGTTGTGGGTCAGTCCTGACAGAAAAGTGTCAGGGTGTGGGTCAGTGCTGACAGAAAAGTGTCAGGGTGTGGGTCAGTGCTGACAGAAAAGTGTCAGGTTGTGGGTCAGTGCTGACAGAAAAGTGTCAGGTTGTGGGTCAGTGCTGACAGAAAAGTGTCAGGGTGTGGGTCAGTGCTGACAGAAAAGTGTCAGGGTGTGGGTCAGTGCTGACAGTAATGTGTCAGGTTATGAGTCAGTGCCAACTGACAGATGGGTGTCAGTGTGAAGTTTATTAATAGCCTAATAAGTAATTAAAAAAACTATAAATATTTATAAAAATACAAAAATCATCTCAATGCAACACGATAGTATTGTATTTCAATAAAATAAAAGTACATCGGTCAGGCATTTATTACAAATCCAACGAAAATAAAATCTATAACGAGTGACGTCCTGAAAATATCCGATTATTTATTATTTAAATATTGAATATGATCCATGATATTACAAACGATTGGTGCTTGTATACAAATTTGTGCAAATAATTGCATCTTTGATTTTAATTTCACCTGACGTGAGAATAAATCTACGAAATTCAAATCTGCGCGAGAGAGAAATATTATGCAGCGCAGCAAAAATAGCGAAACTATTTCTTCAAATAATGAATTTTTATGAGTACTTATAGCTCGCATAATTAAGATATCTATAATCCTCACTGATAAGATCTGAGTGGAGTGCAGGCTCACTGATAAGATCTGAGTGGAGTGCAGGCTCACTGATAAGATCTGAGTGGGGTGCAGGCTCACTGATAAGATCTGAGTGGGGGTTGCAGGCTCACTGATAAGATCTGAGAGGGTTGCATGCTCACTGATAAGATCTGAGTGGGGGTTGCAGGCTCACTGATAAGATCTGAGTGAGGGTTGCAGGCTCACTGATAAGATCTGAGAGGGTTGCAGGCTCACTGATAAGATCTGAGTGGGGTGCAGGCTCACTGATAAGATCTGAGTGGGGGTTGCAGGCTCACTGATAAGATCTGAGAGGGTTGCAGGCTCACTGATAAGATCTGAGTGGGGTGCAGGCTCACTGATAAGATCTGAGTGGGGTTTGCAGGCTCACTGATAAGATCTGAGTGGGGGATGCAGACTCACTGATAAGATCTGAGTGGGGTGCAGACTCACTGATAAGATCTGAGTGGGGTGCAGGCTCACTGATAAGATCTGAGGGGGGGGGTTGCAGGCTCACTGAAAAAAAATGTGTGTGGGGAGGGGGGTTGCAGACTCACTGATAAGATCTGAGTGGGGGGATGCAGACTCACTGATAAGATCTGAGTGGGGGATGCAGACTCACTGATAAGATCTGAGTGGGGGATGCAGACTCACTGAAAAGATCTGAGGGGGGGGGGTTTGCAGGCTCACTGATAAGATCTGAGGGGGGGGGGGGTTTGCAGGCTCACTGATAAGATCTGAGTGGGGGATGCAGACTCACTGATAAGATCTGAGAGGGGGTTGCAGACTCACTGATAAGATCTGAGAGGGTTGCAGGCTTACTGATAAGATCTGAGGGGGGGGGGGTTGCAGGCTCACTGAAAAAAAATGTGTGTGGGGAGGGGGGGTTGCAGACTCACTGATAAGATCTGAGTGGGGTTGCAGGCTCACTGATAAGATCTGAGAGGGTTGCAGGCTCACTGATAAGATCTGAGGGGGGGGGGGTTTGCAGGCTCACTGATAAGATCTGAGTGGGGGTTGCAGGCTCACTGATAAGATCTGAGTGAGGGTTGCAGGCTCACTGATAAGATCTGAGAGGGTTGCAGGCTCACTGATAAGATCTGAGTGGGGTGCAGGCTCACTGATAAGATCTGAGTGGGGTTGCAGGCTCACTGATAAGATCTGAGAGGGTTGCAGGCTCACTGATAAGATCTGAGTGGGGGTTGCAGGCTCACTGAAAAAAAATGTGTGTGGGGAGGGGGGGTTGCAGACTCACTGATAAGATCTGAGTGGGGGGATGCAGACTCACTGATAAGATCTGAGTGGGGGGATGCAGACTCACTGATAAGATCTGAGTGGGGGGGATGCAGACTCACTGATAAGATCTGAGTGGGGGGATGCAGACTCACTGAAAAGATCTGAGGGGGGGGTTTGCAGGCTCACTGATAAGATCTGAGAGGGGGTTGCAGACTCACTGATAAGATCTGAGGGGGGGGGGGTTGCAGGCTCACTGAAAAAAAATGTGTGTGGGGAGGGGGGGTTGCAGACTCACTGATAAGATCTGAGTGGGGTTGCATGCTCACTGATAAGATCTGAGAGGGTTGCAGGCTCACTGATAAGATCTGAGTGGGGTGCAGGCTCACTGATAAGATCTGAGTGGGGGTTGCAGGCTCACTGATAAGATCTGAGTGGGGTGCAGGCTCACTGATAAGATCTGAGAGGGTTGCAGGCTCACTGATAAGATCTGAGTGGGGGTTGCAGGCTCACTGATAAGATCTGAGAGGGTTGCAGGCTCACTGATAAGATCTGAGTGGGGTGCAGGCTCACTGATAAGATCTGAGTGGGGGTTGCAGGCTCACTGATAAGATCTGAGAGGGTTGCAGGCTCACTGATAAGATCTGAGTGGGTTGCAGGCTCACTGATAAGATCTGAGAGGGTTGCAGGCTCACTGATAAGATCTGAGTGGGTTGCAGGCTCACTGATAAGATCTGAGAGGGTTGCAGGCTCACTGATAAGATCTGAGTGGGGTGCAGGCTCACTGATAAGATCTGAGTGGGGGTTGCAGGCTCACTGATAAGATCTGAGTGGGGTTGCAGGCTCACTGATAAGATCTGAGTGGGGTGCAGACTCACTGATAAGATCTGAGAGGGTTGCAGGCTCACTGATAAGATCTGAGTGGGGTTGCAGGCTCACTGATAAGATCTGAGAGGGTTGCAGGCTCACTGATAAGATCTGAGTGGGGTGCAGGCTCACTGATAAGATCTGAGTGGGGGTTGCAGGCTCACTGATAAGATCTGAGAGGGTTGCAGGCTCACTGATAAGATCTGAGTGGGGTGCAGGCTCACTGATAAGATCTGAGTGGGGTTGCAGGCTCACTGATAAGATCTAAAAATCAAAGGTAAGCTTGAGAACAGTTAATGATCAAAGAATAAGCATACGGTAAAATCTAAACCAACAAGTCCGCAATAGAAAGCACCAAAGAGTTGACATATTAACATGTCTTCAAGCCTGCTCATCCGGCCCAGAGCCAACCTGAGCATGCCCGATCGAAGCAGCAGCCTCGCTAATAGAACTGCGGCAGCTTTAGCCGCATCTAATTGACGTTTCTCAGCCTCTTGACGCTTATAATCTGTGTTAAACATTAGCGTGTAGAGAATGGCCAACACTGCAGCCATACCAGCGAACACTAGACAGGCCAGGCTGTAGTCCATAGGAGGCGGTACAGCACATGCTGTCAGCGCTGTCGTGGCTGTAGGAGTCGCCAACACCTGGCCAGCGACCATGAGCACCACGGAGGCCAACTGACCAGCTAGCACAAGAAGGCCAGTGCTCACCGCCTCTCCAACAGGATGAGTAGCTTCTACGCCCAGTTCCAATGCTATCGGATAGAATGCGAAACCGAATGCGCCAAATGCCGCAATCGAGGAGACTACGGCAGCGTGAGAATTTGGCCGGCCAATCAAGGCGGCGAATGCGGCTGAGGTGGCCGCGGCCAAGCTGAAGGATACCTGAGAGTGGGGTTGGGGTGGGCCAAGGAATTACAGCCCAGAAATCCCACTAATTGCAGAATGTCGAAAATTTCACCAATCACGGCTATCAACCATCTATCTGTCTGTATCTATCTATCTATCTATCTATCTATCTATCTATCTATCTATCTATCTATCTATCTAATCTATCTATCTATCTGTCTATATATTTATGTATCTACCTATCTATCTATCTATCTGTCTATCTATCTATCTATCTAATCTAATCTATCTATCTATCTATCTATCTACCTATCTATCTATCTATCTGTCTATATATTTATCTATCTACCTATCTATTTATCTATCTATCTAACTATCTATCTATCTATCTATCTATCTATCTATCTATCTACCTATCTATCTGTCTATATATTTATCTATCTACCTACCTATCTATCTATCTATCTATCTATCTATCTATCTATCTATCTATCTATCTGTCTATCTATCTATCTATCTATCTATCTATCTATCTGTCTATCTATTTATCTATCTATCTATCTACCAAAAACAAACCAAATAGGTAACAAAAGTCTACCTATATTTTCCGCTAAAAATCTACTCGGGATAAGCAAGAGT
>NIVC01003845.1:0-40685 GCA_002269645.1 Macrostomum lignano
CTGGCCCTACTATCGCGACCTCCCGGAGCCCTGCATGTTTATCTGAACTATTGAGGTGAACTAACTTTTGCGTTGCCTTTAATAACAATTTTGCCTTTTATAATACTTTTATAATAGTTCGTTTTGCTTCCATAATAGTTCTCACTTTAATGGTTTACCTACATAATAGTTCTATCACAACCATTTTATGCACCAATTGTTTTAGCACTGAATTGTGTTTTCTGCACCTTGCTTTGCACCTTTTCACCTGCATTTTCCTACGATATCAATTTTTCACTGTATACATATAATATAGTATTTCGTTCAAAATTTGATATATAGAGGAGGAAAGTTGTACTAGTGCTATGCCTTTATCATAGTATACTCGAATGTTCTTTCAATGTAATAACTGTATATTCGAATCTTTCTTAGAAACTGAATCTACGCGAACGCCAAATAATAGTTTGTTTTAATGCGCGAATTAAATTGGAGAATTATTTTTTGTTTTAATCGTATGTGGGGAAAATCACTATATATAGGAGCGGTTTTGCGACAAATATACTCTAACTGTCTTTTACCGTGAGCAAATAATTGCGAACAGAATAAGCAGTTCAATCTAAACCATTTCAAAGTCTTTGAGCTAAATAGCGACTTATTTATTTGCAAAACCTGTGAAACGATTCTAAGAAATTTGCTAAGAGAAGGGAATTGGGACTAATTCTTGGAGATATACCAAGAGAGGCGCCGTGACCCTCTAGTCTCGGTGAACGCCCGATTAGGACTATACACTAATACATATACCAGTACTAGACCGCTCAGGCCATAAGCTACTAGAACGCTACCAGAAAGCAAGCCATAAGCTACCAGAAACGCTACTAAGAACGCTACCAGAAACGCTACTAAGAACGCTACCAGAAATATTTAAATGAAATTCTAAGAAATAGTTAGGGAGTAAAAGCAAGTATAATCAGGATAACTGTAGTTGGCAAATCGGTGGGATTAAAATTGATAAAGTAAGAGGTGAAAGGCCTGTAACAACTTTGGTGGCAGCTCGTAGGATATTTAATAAACACTAATAGTTAGAAGTTTAGAAAGACAGAGCCAAAAGGCCTGTCACAGCTGGTGGCAGCGGTGGGATTAGAGAAACGGCGCGAACTCTTAAAGCTAGATTCAGAAGAATTCCGAAGATAATTTGAAAAGTTTTTCGTAGAGAAAAGATGAATCAGAATCAGGCTAATGACGCCATCGCCATGCTGGCAGAAGAATTGCGAAACCGACTAGAGATAGGGCCGATGAGACACGTTAAGATTCAGAAATTCACACCTACGCAAGACATTCGGATCTGGCTAACAGCCTTCGATCAGCGCTGTGAAGTAGAAGGGATAGATGAGGAACATAGGAAGCAGGAATTGCTAGCTAATCTGGACCTGTCCACTGCATTCGCAGCGGTACAGCGCCTAAATCTGCCCGAGGATCTTGAATACGAAGAGTTCAAAGAGCGACTGATTGAGCGATTCGGAAGAATCGGTAGTTCCGCAGAATTCAGAGAGGAGTTTCGTGGAAGAATGCAAGGCAGAAATGAGCCTGTAGAGACTTTCGCAGACTGTTTGATCGAGCTGGCATCGCGTGCATTTCCGAATATGACGGTTGAGCAAAGGGAAGAAGAAATTGTTGAGCAATTCATCAAGGGAATCAGAATTCCGTCAGAGACCCGTGAGAAGCTAATCTTTGCGCAGCCAGGCAATTTACAAGAGGCTAGAAGAATGCTAAGAAGGATGGAGGCTGCGTGGAACATGTCTCACAAGAATGTCAACATGAGAATGGCCAAAGGCGAAGGCGAGAGTGAGCAGAAGGCAGATCAGGAGAAGCTTGAGGACATCATCAAGAAGCAGAGAGCAGAGTTAGAGCAACAGAAGAAGGCGATTGAGGAGCTGATGGAAGAGAAGAGAGCTAGCCGTCAGCAGTATCATCCGCAGAATCAATATCAAACGTACGCTCAGGTCGCTGGACCGCCGCAGCAGCCGAGATATCGGCCGCAGCAGCAGCAGCAGCAGCAGCCAGTATGGCGCGGTCAGCCTCAGTTCAACAGGCAGCCACAGCAACAGCAGCAGCCTCGAGCCTGCTACAATTGCGGGAAGCTTGGCCACATGGCGAGGAATTGCCAGAGCGCTAGGCCAAACGGTCAGCGAGTGTGACTACCAGAAGCAGCAGGGAAACTGAGTAGCGAGGGCCGCTTTGCGAGGCCACGTCCCTCTAGCAACAATTATCGCGAATTTCAGGCCTCTGAATTTGTAAATAATGCGTATCGAAGTAATGCCAGACAGTATAGTAACAGCAGAACGCATGCCGAATTCAATA
Organism: Macrostomum lignano; assembly: GCA_002269645.1. NCBI lineage: Eukaryota > Metazoa > Platyhelminthes > Macrostomidae > Macrostomum > Macrostomum lignano. The sequence continues at coordinate 2,338 of NIVC01003845.1, forward strand.
AATTTCACAGAAAACCAAATAAAAATTTTGCACCTCGTGTACATACGCCGCTTGCACCTAGTCATGCGTCTGCCAGCCACAGTAGGCCGAATAATAAAGTACAAAGTACAGTAATTCCGAATGAGCATTCGAAGAAAGAATTCGAAGAAGATACGGAGAGAAAAGGACGAGAAGCAGTCGTCAATGGAATGCTAAGAAACCGAAAGGTCTACTTCCTGCTAGACACAGGAGCTGGACATAATTTCCTAAGCAAGAGTACTTGGAAAAAGATGTTCAGAAGTGATGAAATTGAGTTGACTACTAGAAGAGTGACTACGTTTGACGGATCAAGTGTGCGAATTGAAGGAGAAGTCAGAACGAAAATACGATTCGGAGAGATAGAGATTGAGACAGAGTTCCTGCTGTGCAATCACGAGTGTGACGACATACTCGGGATGGAGTTCTTCATGAACTTCTGCGACAGCATCAGCCTTTCCAGAGGAATGCTTGTATTAAAAGAAGGGACCTGCATCCCAATTCAGTTTACAAAATTACCCGTACGGGTTTGCCGAATTTACAGCCATAACAGCGTGACTATACCAGCGAATAGCGCTCTTCGAATTCCAATTAGAATGACTAAAGGATCAGAAGCTAACTATGGAACGCCAATGGTCATTGACACCATTGGAGGCCAAGTGACTACGAAGAGAAATTCCTTAGAGATGATTCCTACTCTAGTGACCATGAACGATGGAACAGGAGTAGTGGAAATAATCAATCGACAGAATGACGATATCAGACTGACAAGATCTACGCTGATTGGAGTGGCCAAACCCTTGAAGCCAGGAGGCCTGGCCTACTCTATTAACAGCAAAGGTCAAGCCAGTTCAGATGATGCAATTAGGACAGTGAAGAGTGAAGAGAGTGAGTACAGCTGGATAAACGAGATCGATTTAGGAGAAGAGCTAACATCAGAACAGAAAGGACTAGTGATCGATTTGCTAAAGAAGAACAAGGAAGCATTTTCGCAGACCAACCAAGACATGGGTCTCACCCATCTTGTGACTCATGAAATATCTCTAAAAGATACCACACCGGTCAGGATTCCAACACGCAGAATTCCACCACATCTGCAAAAGCAAGTAGATGAGCAACTTGACGACATGCTTGCTAAGAACCTGATCCGACCATGCTATAGTACTTATTCAACGCCGCTAGTGATAGTTCCTAAGAAGGATGGATCCATAAGAATCGTCAGTGACTTCAGGGTCCTGAACTCGAGAGTGAACTATTACCCATATCCATTGCCGAACATACAAGAGACTTTCGCTCAGTTATCTGGAAGCAAGTACTTCAGTAGTCTAGATTTAAACTCTGGATACTGGCAGGTACCTATCAAAGAAGAGCACAAATTTATGACAGCCTTTTCCACCCTTACCAGAGGCCAGTTCGAATATCAGGTCATGGCACAGGGCTTGTCTAACGCTCCTGGTACATTCCAGAGACTCATGAATTTGGTGCTGATGGGAATACAGCACAAATTCGCGATGTCGTACATAGATGATATTGTGACATACTCAGAGAAATTCGAAGATCATCTCGGTCATCTGCAAGAAGTATTTCAAAGACTAATCTCAGCAGGACTAAAATTAAGACCAAAAAAGTGCAACTTGTTTCAGAAAGAGCTAAAGTACTTAGGGCATATCGTAGGAAGAGAAGGGATTAGAACAGACCCAGCTAAGATCGAAGCGATACAGTCATGGCCTACGCCGAAAGAGGTCAAAGAACTGCGAAGCTTCTTGGGGTTGTGTAACTACTACTGCAGATTTGTAAAGAATTACGCAGAGGCAGCGCATCCACTATTTCAATTAACTAAGAAAGGTATTCAAAACTTTAGGGAAAAGTGGACCAAGAAGCATGACGAGGCTTTCCAGCAGTTGAAGCAGAGAATGACATCGACCGAAGTACTCGCGTACCCAGAATTCTCAGAGAACGAAAATGTTCGAATGGTATTAGACACCGACGCAAGCGAAGACCGAATTGGTGCTTGCCTGGGTCAAATACAATCGGACGGGGTTGAAAGACCCATTGCTTACTTCAGCAGAGCAATGAAAGAGTCTGAGAAAAGATATCCGATTACCAGAAAAGAGCTATTAGCGCTAGTAGATGGCATGAAACACTTCCGATTTTACCTAATTGGCAAAAGGTTTCTGGCCCGCACAGACCACAAGGCAATTCTATGGCTATTGCGCCAGACCGAAGCCCAAGGAATTCTCGGAAGATGGATTGAAAGACTGAGTGAGTTTCAATACGATATTGAGCACCGCAGTGGAGCCAAACATTCCAACGCAGATGGATTGTCACGGCGACCCTCGGAACCACCAGTTGAACAGAAAGATGCTAAGATCAAAGAGAATGAGGCCGAAATTCCTAAGATGACAATAGAAACCAGCGCTGTGAAACAAGTCGTGACTAGCAGCGTGAAAGATCAGAGTTGCCAGACCGACTTCACAGAAGAGTATGAATCAGATTCCGAAGACGAATTCGCAGATGATGAATACGAAGATGCCAGTGATCAGTTCGAAGATGATGATGACATCTATGAAGATGCAAGAGACTATTTCGAAGAGGAAGAGACAGTGTGCAGAAAGCTTCTGACAGATTACCTCTCGGTTCCATTGAAGAAAGAGCAGCTGACTTCAGCGCAGCATGCTGATCCTTCTATAAGAACCTTGATGGACTGGAAGCAGAAGAAAGTGCGTGAGCCGAAGTTACCAGAAAATGCATCCGGAGAATTGAAGAAGATGGTTAAGTTCTACGAGCAGATGAAAATCGAAGATGAAATGCTGACAGTCAGTGAAGACGGTAAACGAAAAGTAGTATTGCCAGAGAAGATTGAGAAAGATGTATTCAAAGAGCTGCACGACAGTCCGCTAGCAGGCCACCTAGGTCGGGACAAGACGCTACAGCGAGTCCGAGACCGATTCTGGAGGCCGGGGTTAGTGACTGCAGTTGAAAAGTACATCGCAGAATGCATCCCGTGTCTGGAAAGTAAAAGCGGAAATAAAGTACGAGCACCGGTGCAGACCTTTCCGATATGTGAGCCATTCCATCGGCTGCACATAGATTTGATCGGTCCGATATCAAAGGAAAGCAGAAGAGGACACCGATATGTACTTACTGTTGTAGATAGTACAACGAAGTTCCCATTCGCTTTTCCGGTTCGGAATCAGAAATCCGCTACTGTTATCAAAACGATACAAGAGAGAATTTTCAGCGAGTATGGCCAGTGCCAATGGATACACACTGATAATGGCAAGACTTTTGTAAGTCACCAATTTCAGGCATTCTGTACCCTATACGGCATTAAGCATACTTGCACTACGCCTTACCATGCTCAGAGTAACGGGCTTGTCGAAAGATTTAACAAGCAAATTAAATCGATTGTAACCTGTTTGATTGAAAAGGATCATTCAGATTGGGATCTGCTCATACCCGCCGCTTTGGTAGCTGTGCGAACCAGTGTTAATCAAACTACTGGGTTCACACCACACTACTTACTATTCGGGAGAGAAGCAGATTTGCCAATAGATAGCATTGTGAAAAGGCCAAGACTATACCGAGACTATCCTAGTTATGTGCTGGATCATGCGAAGAGAATCGAGGAGACAAAAGCAATTGTGCGAAGACAACTCGAAAAGGTGCGAGAGAAAAGGCAAGAGGACGAAGTTGAGAATCGTCAGCCTAAAAATGTGCCAGTTGGCTGTCTCGCTCTCATCAACAACCCTCAACTTCACCAAGAGGAGAGCCACAAGTTTCATCGAAAGAAGAGAGCAGCCTATCGAGTACTTGCGAAGATATCAGACACAGTGTTCCGTGTGCAAAGAGAAATCAATGGCGAAAGGAGCGGAGAAAAACTATTAGTACATAGAAATAATCTGACTCCAGTGCCGAAATCCGAAATTGATTTACCAGAGGAAATTAATAATAATTTAAAACCAGCACCAGTGTCAACTAAGAAGAAGGAATCGCCGAAGCCGAAGAAAAGAATTTGCCATAGACAAAAAGAAGTTAGAATTCCAGAAGTTCAAATTTTAGAGGAGGAAAGCTCAGACGAAGAAAACAGAATTCAATGGAGAGTATTCGCAGATCCGAATTCGCAGAGTGAAAACGAAGGAAATGAAGAATTGAACAGTGAGAATACAGAGAGAGCGACTGACTCAGATGAGCCATCAGAAGAAGAAGAAGGAGCAATAGAGTTAGAGGAGGAACGTGCTAACACAGTAGGAGGCTATAATTTGAGACCCCGAGACAATAGAGTGACTCAGCAAGAGAGAGAAAGAGAAGGCGCGACAGGATTTGTGCCCCGAAGGCGCTATGCGAGATATTTAGCACCTTAAACCATGACGTAAGCAATTTCCCATAAGAAACAGTGTTAAATAGTTAAATTTCCGTATTAGAATTACTTATCTGCTTATAAAATTTGACATGCTGTACATAGAGCGAATCTGTAAATACCATATTAATCTACAAAATGCGATCTTTAACTTGATACTTTACTCAAGAAAATCTATCAAAAAATAAAAAAGTTATAAAAAGAAATAGAAAATCCATAAAAATTTAGTTGTCAAATCTGTCAAATCTGGCATGCCCCGCCCCACGCGCGAGGGAAGTGCTTCGAAGAGGTCCAGTTTTCCGGCCCGCCAGCCTATAAATACGAGCACCCCGCAGCCCCCACAGATCCCATAGCTCACTGCTAGCTTCCTTTCTATTCTAAGAGTCATTCGAAGAGAACCATATGGATAACTCAGTCGACATTCTGCAAGAGTTAATCGGTGACCTGTCCGAAGAGATTGAGCCTCAGCCGGAGCCTAATGTTGACGAGAACGAGGCGCCGCTACGTTGTCCAACAAGACCAAAGGCGCCTGGTGTAAGCAACAAAAGGCCGAGGGCATCGCCACAAGCATCATCGCCGTGCCGCCAATTAAACGTGGAAGGCCCCGAGCAGAAGCGCGCCGCCCTGGTGGCAGCACAGGCAGCTGCGCCCGTGCGCTCCTATGTTGTCAAGGCCACGCCAGGATCATCAACATCAAGCCGAACGCAGCAGTTGGTGTCACCGCCAGCTGCCCCATCATCGAGAAAGACCCCGGCACCACGGCAGAAGAAATCGACAGCTGCGACACCGCCAGCTCAGCAGCCAGCGTCGCAGCCGAGCCTGCAATCAGCGCAGCAGTCAGCGCTGCAGCCGAGCCTGCAATCAGCGCAGCAGTCTAGCCAGCCATCAGCACTACAGCCGAGCCAGCAGCAATCGAATTCGCAGAGAGATTTTCATCGCATCGTCCGAGAACTTGTGGAGACTCGCGGAGCAGAGGTGGAAAAGCTACGCTTCCACATTGAGCAATACGCACTGAAAGTAGCATACCACCGATCCGACAGCCGACAGCGCTACCCCCAATGCTCGCAAATTTGGACACACCTGAAGTTTCTGAGGGATCAATTCAGTTACCAGGAAGCTGTCGCTGTTCTCCAGGAAGTCGCCTATCGCCTCCAGCGAGCTATAAGAGCCAACCCGCCGCCAGCGCTGACGGTCCTCGACGAAGAGTACCGATGGTTTTTCGCTCAAGTCGGCTGGCCCTACTATCGCGACCTCCCGGAGCCCTGCATGTTTATCTGAACTATTGAGGTGAACTAACTTTTGCGTTGCCTTTAATAACAATTTTGCCTTTTATAATACTTTTATAATAGTTCGTTTTGCTTCCATAATAGTTCTCACTTTAATGGTTTACCTACATAATAGTTCTATCACAACCATTTTATGCACCAATTGGTTTAGCACTGAATTGTGTTTTCTGCACCTTGCTTTGCACCTTTTCACCTGCATTTTCCTACGATATCAATTTTTCACTGTATACATATAATATAGTATTTCGTTCAAAATTTGATATATAGAGGAGGAAAGTTGTACTAGTGCTATGCCTTTATCATAGTATACTCGAATGTTCTTTCAATGTAATAACTGTATATTCGAATCTTTCTTAGAAACTGAATCTACGCGAACGCCAAATAATAGTTTGTTTTAATGCGCGAAATAAATTGGAGAATTATTTTTTTGTTTTAATCGTATGTGGGGAAAATCACTATATATAGGAGCGGTTTTGCGACAAATATACTCTAACTGTCTTTTACCCGTGAGCAAATAATTGCGAACAGAATAAGCAGTTCAATCTAAACCATTTCAAAGTCTTTGAGCTAAATAGCGACTTATTTATTTGCAAAACCTGTGAAACGATTCTAAGAAATTTGCTAAGAGAAGGGAATTGGGACTAATTCTTGGAGATATACCAAGAGAGGCGCCGTGACCCTCTAGTCTCGGTGAACGCCCGATTAGGACTATACACTAATACATATACCAGTACTAGACCGCTCAGGCCATAAGCTACTAGAACGCTACCAGAAAGCAAGCCATAAGCTACCAGAAACGCTACTAAGAACGCTACCAGAAACGCTACTAAGAACGCTACCCAGAAATATTTAAATGAAATTCTAAGAAATAGTTAGGGAGTAAAAGCAAGTATAATCAGGATAACTGTAGTTGGCAAATCGGTGGGATTAAAATTGATAAAGTAAGAGGTGAAAGGCCTGTAACAACTTTGGTGGCAGCTCGTAGGATATTTAATAAACACTAATAGTTAGAAGTTTAGAAAGACAGAGCCAAAAGGCCTGTCACAAAAACACATTCCTAAAGCATGGCTCTAGGTTAAAGATATAAAAGTAAAATATAGATTAGCAATAAAAAAAAGAATTTTTTATAGTAAACAGTAAAAAAAAGTTTTTAATTTACATATTATCACTCTTGATGTTGATGTTGATATTAGGCAAAGCCTAATAATGACAATCGCTTAATGTCTCCAAAAAGGTTCTTTAAGACTTTAATTAATACATAAAAAATAATATCATAAAATATTAAAATATACTAAAATGCGTATGGTATATTTTGATAAAAATCCTAGTTAGGTCGGAGCGCAAGCATAGACCGAGATAAGATGCAGTACCCAACCCACCACACATAAAATGCACAATTTCTGAATTGAAAATGGTGTAGAATAAAAACAGTACGTGCTAGGGACAAACAGTTTGTTAATAACTCATGATTTCTTCCTTCAAAATAGAAGATCATTACTTAAAATGCTTTACTATCTGGTATCAAGTAGATTGGTTAATACATTATGCCTATCATATAATTAACATATTTGCTTGCTATAAGCAAGAATAAGAATATAAGATATAACTATTAGATTAAGAATGGCCTTTTAACAATATTTTAGTGAAATTGATTTGAATTTGATTCCATAAAAAAGGAAATTAACACTATAATCTTTGATATGATATGATCAGTATTGTTTTAACTTTCTGAAGTTGTTTAATCTAATAATTTTCTGGCTATTAACTTAATGAGGTCAAACTTTTATATAGGCCTAGCAAAAGTTACTACAGTAAAAAGACAAAAACTATTAAATAAATTGATTAACTGTCAGATTTTTCATTAAAGATACTAACAAAATAAAACACTAAAATATAATATTCAAGCCATCCTGTCTGTTGTACGAAAAACATCATAAATAGACACCGAATCATTAAAAAAATTGCAATGCAGGTGTAAACTCACTACAGGCGGCTTAGACAAGTACGCGCCTAATTCTGCACTGCAGCACTGTTGCAGAGTTTACTGATAACTTTTCGAGATCTTACGAAATTCAAGTTCCATCCTTAAATTGAAAGTTTCAAGGATTCACGAAAATAAAAAGAATTGGTTGAATCAAACGATTCAGCTTCGATTATTCGTGAATTAAAACAAAAGCACTCCCACAATATCAGACCGTTGCAAGTAATCATTTTACAGATGCTTTAAATTTCGTTTTTTAGCTGATTGATTCGTTTTTCTCACAGTAAGAAAAGAAAAAATTGTTGAATAATAGTGAGTCATTTGGAATAATGCTCAGAAAATCATCATTCGTTCTATTTCTGTCGACAGGGATAAGAATAGCAACTGGGAAATTAAGTGGGGAAACCCAGAGATAGAAAGTCCATTTAAGGACAAGGGAGAACTGACAAATCGTTAGCTATAGAGAACTCCACACCTTCAGCCTCTTGCACATGTCCCGAGATGCGCGTCTAGTTGACCTAGTGCCTAAAAATGCACGCTGCTATATTGAATTTTTAGTCGACAAGCAAAATGTGCAGAAAAGTCGAATATCGCGTTATCCAATATACTAAAATCCTATATACTAAAAATGAGTTGTCTGTGGGTAGGTAGGTAGGTAGGTATGCGATAGATTTCAGAAAAAAATGGCTCAACCGATTTTCTTCAAACTTGCACCATTCGATCAGAAATTTTCCTGGGACGGTACATGCATCTTGGCTAAGAAATTGCTCAATATTAAAGGGATTAAATATTCGAAAAACATGCTTTTTTGCAAAGGTCAAGCAGCTCTTTCGACCTGAAATGCATTGCAAGAATGCTAGAGAAAAAACTGACTGACTGAATTCCAATTGTGATAAAGATTGCATCACAACAAGTTGAAAACAGTGCCGAAGAAATGCACACACGACTTGATTTAAATTGCGTAACCATATTGCTAACTTGAATTGAGACTGATACTGGCTGACTGAGAAATTGATTATGTCATAACTTTTTACTCCAATTGACTTGCTGTAAGAATTGAATTATAAGGGCCACAATTCATGTTCTCCAATTGAAAAGAGATAGCCCTGATGCGAACAGACTGGAATGCTAATGTAGCGACCTGGGTTCGAATCTTAGTAGTACAAAAAGATTTTTTTATTAAAACACCTTAAAAACACAACAAAACTGCTAAACATCAAAGAAGCGCAATGTCAAACATAGAAGAGCCAACATATCGAACATAAAAGAGTTACCATATCAAACATAGAAGAGCCACCATGTCGAACATTAAAGAGCCACCATGTAGAATATTGAAGAGCCACCATGAAGAACATTAAAGAGCCACCATGTCAAACATTTAAGAGCCACCCTGTCAAACATAAAAGAGCCACCATGTCGAACATTTAAGAGCCACCCTGTCAAACATAAAAGAGCCACCATGTCGAACATAAAAGAGCCACCATGTCAAACATAAAAGAGCCGCCATGTCAAACATAAAAGAGCCACCATGTCAAACATAAAAGAGCCACCATGTCAAACATAAAAGAGCCACCATGTCGAACATAAAAGAGCCACCATGTCAAACATAAAAGAGCCACCATTTCGAACATTAAAGAGCCACCATTTCGAACATTAAAGAGCCACCATTTTGAACATTTAAGAGCCACCATTTCGAACATTAAAGAGCCACCATTTCGAACATTAAAGAGCCACCATTTTGAACATTTAAGAGCCACCATGTCAAACAATTAGAAGCCACCATGTCAAACATTAAAGAGCCACCATGTCGAACATTTAAGAGCCACCATTTCGAACATTAAAGAGCCACCATGTCGAACATTAAAGAGCCACCATGTCAAACATTTAAGAGCCACCATGTCAAACATTAAAGAGCCACTTTGTCGAACATTAAAGAGCCACCATGTTAAACATAAAAGAGCCACCATGTCGAAAATAAAAGAGCCACCATGTCAAACATAAAGAACCACCATGTCAAACATTTAGGAGCCACCATGTCAAACATATATGTGACTTTATGTCAAACATTAAAGAGTTACCATTTCAAACCTTAAAAAGCCACTATGTCGAACATTAAAGAGCCACCATGTCTAACATAAAAGAGCTATACCATGAAGAACATTAAAGAGCCACCATGTGGAACATAAAAGAGCCACCATGTAGAATATTAAAGAGCCACCATGTCAAACATTTAAGAGCCACCATGTCGAACATTAAAGAGCCACTATGTCAAACATTTAAGAGCCACCATGTCAAACATATATGTGACTTTATGTCAAACATTAAAGAGCCACCATGTCGAACATTAAAGAGCCACCATGTGAAACATTAAGGAGCCACCATGTCGAACATTAAAGGGCCACCATGTAGAACATAAAAGAGCCACCATGTCGAACATTAAAGAACCACCATGTCGAACATTAAAGAGCCACCATGTCAAACCTAAAAGAGCCACCATGTCGAACATTAAAGAGCCACCATGTCAAACATAAATCTGGCATGATGTCAAACATTAAAGTGCCACCATATCGAACATTAAAGAGCCACCATGTCTAACAGTAAAGAGCCACCATGTCGAACATTAAAGGGCCACCATGTAGAACATTAAAGAACCACCATGTCGAACATTAAAGAGCCACCATGTCAAACCTAAAAGAGCCACCAAGTCGAACATTAAAGAGCCACCATGTCAAACATAAATCTGGCATGATGTCAAACATTAAAGTGCCACCATATCGAACATTAAAGAGCCAACATGTCAAACCTAAAAGAGCCACCATGTCGAACATTAAAGAGCCACCATGTCTAACATAAATCTGGCATGATGTCAAACATTAAAGTGCCACCGTATCGAACATTAAAGAGCCACCATGTCTAACAGTAAAGAGCCACTATGTCAAAAATTAAAGGACCACCATGTCGAACATTAAAGAGCCACCATGTCAAAAATAGAAGAGCCACCATGTCAAACATAGAAGAGCCACCATGTCTAACATTAAAGAGCCACTATGTCGAACATTAAAGAGCCACCATGTCTGACATAAAAGAGCCACTATTTTGAACATTAAAAGCCACCATTTCGAACATTAAAGAGCCACCATGTCGAACATAAAAGAGCCACCATGTCAATCATTAAAGAGCCACCATGTCAAACATAAAAGAGCCACCATTTTGAACATAAAAGAGCCAACATGTCAGACATTAAAAAAGCCACCGTATCAGATATAAGAGTTACTATGTAGAACAAAAAAGAGCCACCATTTCGAACAAAAAAGAGCCACCATGTCAAACATGAAAGAGCCACCATGTCAAACACAAAAGAGCCAACATGTCAAACATAAAGAGCCACCATATCAAACATTTAAGAGCCACCCTGTCGAATATCAAAGAGCCACCATGTCGAACATTAAAGAGCCACCATGTCTAACATTAAAAGTCACCATGTTAAACATTAAAGAGCCACCATATCAAGCATAAAAGAGCCACCATGTCAAACCAAAAAGAGCCACCATGTCGAAAATTTAAGAGCTAAAATGTAGAATATAAAAGAGCCACCATGTCAAACCTAAAAGAGCCACCATGTCGAACACTTAAGAGCCACAATGTAAAACATTAAAGAGCCACCATGTAAAACAAAAGAGCCACCATGTTAAACATAAAAGAGCCACCATGTAGAATATTAAAGAGCCACTATGTTGAACATTAAAGAGCCATCATACTGAACATTAAACAGCCACCATGTCAAACCTAAAAGAGCTACCATGTCAACATAAAAGAGCTACCATGTCAAACATTAAACAGCCATCATGTCAAACCTAAAAGATCCACCATTTCGAACACTTAAGAGCCACAATGTAGAATATTAAAGAGCCACCATGTCAAACAAAAGAGCCACCATTTCTAACATTAAAGAGCCACCATGTCAAACATTTAAGAGCCACCATGTCAATTATATATGTGTCTTTATGTCATACATTAAAGAGCCACCATTTCGAACATTAAGGAGCCACCATGTCAAACATTTAAAAGCCACCTTGTCAAACATTAAATAGCCACTTTGTCGAACATTAAAGGGCCACTGTGTCAAACATAAAAGAGCCACCAGGTTAAACATTAAAGAGCCACCATGTCAAACAATAAAGAGCCACCATGTCAAACATAAAAGAGCCACCATGTCAGACATTAAAAAGCCATTGTTTCAAACATAAAAGAGTTGCCATGTAGAACATAAAAGAGCCACCATGTCAAACATAAAATTTACACAATTTCAAACGTAAAAGTAAGCGAATTTTAAAGGAGCCACTATAATGCTAAGGAAATTGTCGCACTAGCTACTTATTGTCTGGTGGATGCTTGCTATTTGGGGATGCTATCTATGTAGGGGATGCTTGCTATCTGGGGGATGCTTGCTATCTGGGGGATGCTTGCTATCTGGGGGATGCTTGTTATCTGGGGGATGCTTGCTATCTGAGGGATGCTTGCTATCTGGGGGATGCTTGCTATCTGGGGGATGCTTGCTATCTGAGGGATGCTTGCTATCTGGGGATGCTTGCTATCTGGGGGATGGTTGCTATCTAGGGGATGCTTGCTATCTGGGGGATGCTTGCTATCTGGGGGATGCTTGCTATCCGGGGGTTGCTTGCAATCTGGAGGATGCTTGCTATCTGGGGGATGCTTGCTATCTGGGGATGCTTGCTATCTGGGGGATGCTTGCTATCCGGGGTTGCTTGCAATCTGGAGGATGCTTGCTATCTGGGGGATGCTTGCTGTCTTGGAATGATTTCTTTTTGCATTGCACTTCCTTTGAGTATTTTGTCTGTTTTCTTTGCGAAGGCTTTTTTGGCTATCTTTTTGTTACTTGTAGAGAACAGAGGTTCTATACAGATGTCCCCCAACGGGGGGCGAAGATTGCTAGTCCTATATACTAAAAATGAAAATCTTGCTTGCTTGCTTGCTTGCTTGTAATCGATTAGAGAAAAAATGGCTTAACCGATTTTCATGAGACTTGCACTGTTCGATCAGAAATTTTCCCGTGACGGTACATGCATCTTGGCTAAGAAATTGCTCCATGTTAAAGGGATTAAATATTCGAAAAACATGCTTTTTTGCAAAGGTCAAGCAAACTTTTCGACTTGAAATGCATTGTAAGAATGCTAGAGAAAAAACTGACTGGTTGAATTCTGATTCTGAAATAGATTGCATCATAAATGAATTGTAACTCCGACTTGAATTGCGTCACAGTATTGAAAATGCAGTGTGGAAGCGTAGCACCAGACGTGATTTAGATTGCGTAACCATATTGTCAACTTTAATTGAGACTGATACTGACTTGCCTGGGAAATTGATTATGTCATAACTGCTTCGTTAGTGAGTGTTGAATTATATAAGTGCTACAATCTCATTTATAAATTCAATAATAGCTAGCCTAGATGTGAACAGACTAGACTGCAAATGCAGCGACCTGGGTTCGAATCTTAGTAGTGAAAAGTTTTTTTATTAAAAGCTTTTATTAAAGGACAAATAAAGGACAAAAGGCGTCATGTAAAAAAGCATAGAAGCGTCATGTAAACAATCATTGAAGCGTCATGTAAAAATCATAGAAGCGTCATGTAAACAATCATAGAAGCGTCATGTAAAAAATCATAGAAGCGTCATGTAAACAATCATAGAAGCGTCATGTAAAAAATCATAGAAGCGTCATGTAAAAAATCATAGAAGCGTCATGTAAAAAATCATAGAAGCGTCATGTAAACAATCATAGAAGCGTCATTTAAAAAATCATAGAAGCGTCATGTAAAAATCATAGAGTTTAAAAGATCATAGAAGCGTCATGTAAAAAATCATAGAAGCGTCCTGTAAAAAATCATAGAAGCGTCATGTAAAAAATCATAGAAGCGTCATGTAAACAATCATAGAAGCGTCATGTAAAAAATCATAGAAGCGTCATGTAAACAATCATAGAAGCGTCATGTAAACAATCATAGAAGCGTCATGTAAACAATCATAGAAGCGTCATGTAAAAAATCATAGAAGCGTCATGTAAACAATCATAGAAGCGTCATGTAAAAAATCATAGAAGCGTCATGTAAACAATCATAGAAGCGTCATGTAAAAAATCATAGAAGCGTCATGTAAACAATCATAGAAGCGTCATGTAAAAAATCATAGAAGCGTCATGTAAACAATCATAGAGTTTAAAAGATGATAGAAGCGTCATGTAAAAAATCATAGAAGCGTCATGTAAAAATCATAGAAGCGTCATGTAAAAAATCATAGAAGCGTCATGTAAAAAATCATAGAAGCGTCATGTAAACAATCATAGAAGCGTCATGTAAACAATCATAGAAGCGTCATGTAAACAATCATAGAAGCGTCATGTAAAAATCATAGAAGCGTCATGTAAACAATCATAGAAGCGTCATGTAAAAAATCATAGAAGCGTCATGTAAAAAATCATAGAAGCGTCATGTAAAAAATCATAGAAGCGTCATGTAAACAATCATAGAAGCGTCATGTAAAAAATCATAGAAGTGTCATGTAAAAATCATAGAGTTTAAAAGATCATAGAAGCGTCATGTAAAAAATCATAGAAGCGTCATGTAAACAATCATAGAAGCGTCATGTAAACAATCATAGAAGCGTCATGTAAACAATCATAGAAGCGTCATGTAAACAATCATAGAAGCGTCATGTAAAAAATCATAGAAGCGTCATGTAAACAATCATAGAAGCGTCATGTAAAAAATCATAGAAGCGTCATGTAAACAATCATAGAAGCGTCATTTAAAAAATCATAGAAGCGTCGTTTAAAAAATCATAGAAGCGTCATGTAAACAATCATAGAAGCGTCATGTAAAAAATCATAGAAGCGTCATGTAAACAATCATAGAAGCGTCATGTAAAAAATCATAGAAGCGTCATGTAAACAATCATAGAAGCGTCATGTAAAAAATCATAGAAGCGTCATGTAAAAAATCATAGAAGCGTCATGTAAAAAATCATAGAAGCGTCATGTAAACAATCATAGAAGCGTCATGTAAACAATCATAGAAGCGTCATGTAAACAATCATAGAAGCGTCATGTAAACAATCATAGAAGCGTCATGTAAAAAATCATAGAAGCGTCATGTAAACAATCATAGAAGCGTCATGTAAAAAATCATAGAAGCGTCATGTAAACAATCATAAAAGCGTCATTTAAAAAATCATAGAAGCGTCGTTTAAAAAATCATAGAAGCGTCATGTAAACAATCATAGAAGCGTCATGTAAAAAATCATAGAAGCGTCATGTAAAAATCATAGAAGCGTCATGTAAAAAATCATAGAAGCGTCATGTAAACAATCATAGAAGCGTCATGTAAAAAATCATAGAAGCGTCATGTAAACAATCATAGAAGCGTCATGTAAAAAATCATAGAAGCGTCATGTAAACAATCATAGAAGCGTCATGTAAAAAATCATAGAAGCGTCATGTAAACAATCATAGAAGCGTCATGTAAAAATCATAGAAGCGTCATGTAAAAAATCATAGAAGCGTCATGTAAAAAATCATAGAAGCGTCATGTAAACAATCATAGAGTTTAAAATGATAGAAGCGTCATGTAAAAAATCATAGAAGCGTCATGTAAAAATCATAGAAGCGTCATGTAAAAAATCATAGAAGCGTCATGTAAAAAATCATAGAAGCGTCATGTAAACAATCATAGAAGCGTCATGTAAACAATCATAGAAGCGTCATGTAAACAATCATAGAAGCGTCATGTAAAAATCATAGAAGCGTCATGTAAACAATCATAGAAGCGTCATGTAAAAAATCATAGAAGCGTCATGTAAAAAATCATAGAAGCGTCATGTAAAAAATCATAGAAGCGTCATGTAAACAATCATAGAAGCGTCATGTAAAAAATCATAGAAGCGTCATGTAAAAATCATAGAGTTGTAAAAATCATAGAAGCGTCATGTAAAAATCATAGAAGCGTCATGTAAACAATCATAGAAGCGTCATGTAAACAATCATAGAAGCGTCATGTAAACAATCATAGAAGCGTCATGTAAACAATCATAGAAGCGTCATGTAAAAAATCATAGAAGCGTCATGTAAAAAATCATAGAAGCGTCATGTAAACAATCATAGAAGCGTCATTAAAAAATCATAGAAGCGTCATGTAAACAATCATAGAAGCGTCATGTAAAAAATCATAGAAGCGTCATGTAAAAATCATAGAAGCGTCATGTAAAAATCATAGAAGCGTCATGTAAAAATCATAGAAGCGTCATGTAAAAAATCATAGAAGCGTCATGTAAACAATCATAGAAGCGTCATGTAAAAAATCATAGAAGCGTCATGTAAAAATCATAGAAGCGTCATGTAAAAAATCATAGAAGCGTCATGTAAACAATCATAGAAGCGTCATGTAAAAATCATAGAAGCGTCATGTAAACAATCATAGAAGCGTCATGTAAAAAATCATAGAAGCGTCATGTAAAAAATCATAGAAGCGTCATGTAAAAAATCATAGAAGCGTCATGTAAACAATCATAGAAGCGTCATGTAAAAATCATAGAAGCGTCATGTAAAAAATCATAGAAGCGTCATGTAAAAAATCATAGAAGCGTCATGTAAAAAATCATAGAAGCGTCATGTAAAAAATCATAGAAGCGTCATGTAAACAATCATAGAAGCGTCATGTAAAAATCATAGAAGCGTCATGTAAACAATCATAGAAGCGTCATGTAAAAAATCATAGAAGCGTCATGTAAAAATCATAGAAGCGTCATGTAAAAAATCATAGAAGCGTCATGTAAAAATCATAGAAGCGTCATGTAAACAATCATAGAAGCGTCATGTAAAAATCATAGAAGCGTCATGTAAACAATCATAGAGTTTAAAAATCATAGAAGCGTCATGTAAAAATCATAGAAGCGTCATGTAAAAAATCATAGAAGCGTCATGTAAAAAATCATAGAAGCGTCATGTAAAAAATCATAGAAGCGTCATGTAAACAATCATAGAAGCGTCATGTAAAAATCATAGAAGCGTCATGTAAACAATCATAGAAGCGTCATGTAAAAAATCATAGAAGCGTCATGTAAACAATCATAGAAGCGTCATGTAAAAATCATAGAAGCGTCATGTAAAAATCATAGAAGCGTCATGTAAAAAATCATGGAAGCGTCATGTAAACAATCATAGAAGCGTCATGTAAAAAATCATAGAAGCGTCATGTAAAAATCATAGAGTTAAAAATCATAGAAGCGTCATGTAAAAAATCATAGAAGCGTCATGTAAACAATCATAGAAGCGTCATGTAAAAATCATAGAAGCGTCATGTAAAAATCATAGAAGCGTCATGTAAACAATCATAGAAGCGTCATGTAAAAATCATAGAAGCGTCATGTAAACAATCATAGAAGCGTCATGTAAAAATCATAGAAGCGTCATGTAAAAATCATAGAAGCGTCATGTAAAAAATCATAGAAGCGTCATGTAAAAATCATAGAAGCGTCATGTAAAAAATCATAGAAGGTCATGTAAAAATCATAGAAGCGTCATGTAAACAATCATAGAAGCGTCATGTAAACAATCATAGAAGCGTCATGTAAAAAATCATAGAAGCGTCATGTAAAAAATCATAGAAGCGTCATGTAAAAATCATAGAAGCGTCATGTAAAAATCATAGAAGCGTCATGTAAACAATCATAGAAGCGTCATGTAAAAATCATAGAAGCGTCATGTAAAAAATCATAGAAGCGTCATGTAAAAATCATAGAAGCGTCATGTAAAAAATCATAGAAGCGTCATGTAAAAATCATAGAAGCGTCATGTAAACAATCATAGAAGCGTCATGTAAAAATCATAGAAGCGTCATGTAAACAATCATAGAAGCGTCATGTAAAAAAGAAGAAGTGTCATTAAAGAAGCGTCATGGAAAAAAAAGAAGCGTCATGTAACGAAGCGTCATGTCAGAAGCGTCATGAAAGAAGTGTAAAGAAGCGTCATGTAAAAATTAAAAGAAGCTATTGTGCTGTGCTGGGGAGACTTACTGAGATGTCAAGGCTTACGGAGAAAAACTGAGATTACGGGGGGGGGGGTTTCTGAGCTGTCAAAGCAAAAGTCAGAAACTACTTCAAACTTCATGTACTTTCCTCAATTTTTTATTACATTCTTTGTTGGCTCGCCACGGGGGGCGCTGATAGAAGAAGAGTCATGTGAAAAAGAAAAGAAGCACTATGTATACATAAAAGAAAAGTCATGTCGAAGTTAAAAGATTCATTTGGGAATTGCTACGATGTCAAGGCTTGGAGGGAATCGTTATAGTGCTGTGATTCTTAAAGAAGGAATCACTAAAATGTCAAGGCTTAGGGGAGAAGAATTGCTGAGATTTCAAGGCTTTAGGTTGGGTTAAAGTTAGGTTTAGGTCAGGTTTGGGTTGAGGGTTAGATTTTAGCGGGTTTCAAGGTTAACAGGGGATTTTTCAGATATCAAGGTTTATGGGGGGCATTCCTGACATGTCAAGGCCAACGGGGGGAATAGCTGAGATTTCAAGGCTCATGGGGGAATAAATGAGATGTCAAGGCTAAAGTCAGAAGCAAGGACTACTTAAGTAGTCCTTGGTCAGAAGCTACATGTAGTCTATTGAAAACTTTTTTTCAATATTTGTTGGCTCCTCACGGGAGGGATCGCTGATAGAAAAAGCGTAATGTAAAAAATAAAAGAAGCTTCATGTCGAAGTTAAGAGATTCATTTGGGAATCCCTACGATGTCGAGGCTTCCAGGGAATCGCTATAATGCTGTAGTGCTATAATGACTGTTGGAGAGAATTACTGAAATGTCAATGCTTTAGGGTTAGGGTTAGAGTTAGGGTTAGGGCTAGGGTTAGGGCTAGGGTTAGGGTTAGAAGGTTGACAGATTTTTTAAGATTTCAAGGCTTATGGGGCATTGCTAAGATGTCAAGGGGATTGATATGCTAAGGCTTGTGGGGGGATTTTCTGACATGTCAAGGCTTACAAGGTATAATGCAAAGAGACGCTTACATGTAGTTTATTAAAAAAACTTGTACTGCATTTTTTTGGCTCCCCAACGGGGGGCGCTGATTGCTAGTCTAAATATACTAAAAATGGTCTGTCTGTGTCTATCTATCTATGTGATCGATTAGAGAAAAAATGGCTGGACCGATTTTGTTCGAACTTGCACTGTTCGATCAAAAATTTTCCCGTGACTGTACATGCATCGTGGCTAAGAAATTGCTCGATGCTAAAGGCATTAAATATTCGAAAAACATGCTTTTTTGCAAAGGTCAAGCAGCTCTTTCGACTTGAAATGCATTGTAAGAATGCTAGAGAAAAAACTGACTGGTTGAATTCTGATTCTGAAATAGATTGCATCATGACTGAATTGTAACTCCGACTTGAATTGAAAATGCAGTGTGGAAGCGTAGCACCAGACTTGATTTAAATTGCGTAACCATATTGTTAACTGATACCGACTGACTGAAAAACTGATTATGTCATAACTGCTTCGTGTGATTTACTCTATGCTTGGATTTTAAAGTGTTGAATTATATAAGTGCAAAATTTGATGTTATCAAAACGATGAGAGCTAGCCTAGAGGTAAACAGACTGAACTGCTAAATGCAGAAACGATGGTTCGAATTTTCATAGAGTATAATTTTTTTTAATTGAAGCTTTTCAACGTCAGGAAAACTAAAAGACTTTTTAAAAAGAATCGTCATGTAAAAATCGTAGAAGCGTCATGTAAAAAATCATAGAAGCGTCATGTAAACAATCATAGAAGTGTCATTTAAAAAATCATAGAAGCGTCATGTAAACAATCATAGAAGCGTCATGTAAAGAATCGTAGAAGCGTCATGTAAACAATCATAGAAGCGTCATTTAAAAAATCATGGAAGCATCATGTAAACAATCATAGAAGCGACATGTAAAAAATCGTAGAAGCGTTATATAAAAATCATAGAAGCGTCATGTAAACAATCATAGAAGCGACATGTAAAAAATCGTAGAAGCGTTATATAAAAATCATAGAAGCGTCATGTAAAAAATCATAGAAGCGTCATGTAAAAAATCATAGAAGCGTCATGTAAACAATCATAGAAGCGTCATGTAATGAATCATAGAAGCGTCATGTAAACAATCATAGAAGCGTCATGTAAACAATCATAGAAGCGTCATGTAAAAAATCGTAGCAGCGTCATGAAAAAATCATAGAAGCGTCATGTAAACAATCATAGAAGCGCCAAGTAAAAATCATAGAAGCGCCATGTAAAAAATCATAGAAGCGTCATGTAAACAATCATAGAAGCGCCATGTAAACAATCATAGAAGCGTCATGTAAACAATCATAGAAGCATCTTGTAAAAAATCATAGAAGCGTCATGTACAAAAATCATAAAAGCGTCATGTAAAAAATCGTAGCAGCGTCATGAAAAAATCATAGAAGCGCCATGTAAAAAATCGTAGAAGCGTTATATAAAAATCATAGAAGCGTCATGTAAACAATCATAAAAGCGTCATGTAAACAATCATACAAGCGTCATGTAAACAATCATAGAAGCGTCATGTAAACAATCATAGAAGCGTCATGTAAAAAATCATAGAAGCGTCATGTAAAAATCATAAAAGCGTCATGTAAACAATCATAGAAGCGTCATGTAAACAATCATAGAAGCGTCATGTAAAAAATCATAGAAGCGTCATGTAAACAATCATAGAAGCGTCATGTAAAAAATCGTAGCAGCGTCATGAAAAAATCATAGAAGCGTCATGTAAAAAATCATAGAAGCGTCATGTAAACAATCATAGAAGCGCCATGTAAACAATCATAGAACCGTCATTTAAAAAATCATAGAAGCGTCATGTAAACAATCATAGAAGCGCCATGTAAAAAATCGTAGAAGCGTTATATAAAAATCATAGAAGCGTCATTTTTAAAAAATCATAGAAGCGTCATGTAAACAATCATAGAAGCGTCATGTAAACAATCATAGAAGCGTCATGTAAACAATCATAGAAGCGTCATGTAAACAATCATAGAAGCGTCATGTAAACAATCATAGAAGCGTCATGTAATTAATCATAGAAGCGTCATGTAAAAAATCATAGAAGCGTCATGTAAACAATCATAGAAGCGTCATGTAAACAATCATAGAAGCGTCATGTAAAAAATCATAGAAGCGTCATGTAAACAATCATAGAAGCGTCATGTAAAAAATCATAGAAGCCTCATTTAAAAATCATAGAAGCGTCATGTAAACAATCATAGAAGCGCCATGTAAAAAATCGTAGAAGCGTCATATAAAAATCATAGAAGCGTCATGTAAACAATCATAGAAGCGTCATGTAAACAATCATAGAAGCGTCATGTAAAAAATCATAGAAGCGTCATGTAAACAATCATAGAAGCGTCATGTAAACAATCATAGAAGCGTCATGTAAAAAATCATAGAAGCGTCATGTAAAAAATCATAGAAGCGTCATGTAAACAATCATAGAAGCGTCATGTAAAAAATCGTAGAAGCGTCATATAAAAATCATAGAAGCGTCATGTAAACAATCATAGAAGCGTCATGTAAAAAATCATAGAAGCGTCATGTAAAAAATCATAGAAGCGTCATGTAAAAAATCATAGAAGCGTCATGTAAAAATCATAGAAGCGTCATGTAAACAATCATAGAAGCGTCATGTAAAAAATCATAGAAGCGTCATGTAAAAAATCATAGAAGCGTCATGTAAAAAATCATAGAAGCGTCATGTAAACAATCATAGAAGCGTCATGTAAAAAATCATAGAAGCGTCATGTAAACAATCATAGAGTTTAAAAGATGATAGAAGCGTCATGTAAAAAATCATAGAAGCGTCATGTAAAAAATCATAGAAGCGTCATGTAAAAAATCATAGAAGCGTCATGTAAAAATCATAGAAGCGTCATGTAAACAATCATAGAAGCGTCATGTAAACAATCATAGAAGCGTCATGTAAACAATCATAGAAGCGTCATGTAAAAAATCATAGAAGCGTCATGTAAAAATCATAGAAGCGTCATGAAAAAATCATAGAAGCCTCATTTAAAAAGTAATGAAAGTGTCATTTAAAATATTAAGAAGCATCATGGTAGAATAAAAGAAGCGTCATGTCAGACATGAAGGGTGTCATGTAAAAATTAAATGCAGCTATAATGCTGTGCTGGGGAGAATTACTGAGACGTCAAGGCTCTCAGAGAATAACTGAGATTACGGGAGGGGGGTTTCTGAGATGTCAAAGCAAAAGTCAGAGGCTACTTCAAAGTTCATGTACTTTACTCAATTTTTTATTGCATTCTTGTTGGCTCGCCACGGGGGGGCGCTGATAAAAAAAGCGTAATGTAAAAAATAAAAGAAGCTTCATGTCGAAGTTAAGAGATTCATTTGGGAATCCCTACGATGTCGAGGCTTGCAGGGAATCGCTATAATGCTGTAGTAGTGCTATAATGACTCTCAGAGAGAATTACTGAAATTTCAATGCTTTAGGGTTAGGTTAGGGTTAGGGTTAGGGTAGGGTTAGGGTTAGGCTAGGGTTAGGGTTAGAAGGTTGACAGATATTTTTAGATTTCCAAGGCTTATTGTTGTAATGCTGAGATGTCAAGGGGGGAAGTTGATGTGTTAAAGCTTGTGGGGGGGGAATTATTGACATGTCAAGGCTTACAAGGTTTGACAGGAGATTTTTTAAGATTTCAAGGATATATGTAGCTTATTAAAAAACGTGTATTGCATTTCTTTGGCGCCCCTACGGGGGCGTAGATTGCTAGTTCAATAACTAGAATTCTTGCTTGGCTTTCATGCTAACATAAATATATCAAAAGAGACCACTTTCACTGAGCAGTGGATATATATTATGTTCGTGTTACTTTTAGACATTTTTATTATGAAATAATTAAATAAAGAGTTGTTATAGCTGTAAGTACTATAGTTTGCGAGGCAGTGATCACAGCGTAGTAAAATGAGGGAGCGAGATGGAAACTAGTCAGATTTACACTGGCCCACACACACGTGTATATAGTCACACTCATGCGCCTGTAATAACCAATAAATTTGAATCCAAACCTATGGCTACATTGATTCATGGCTTAAACTACAGACGAGAAGTCTGGAGAAGCTAGCTATTAGTCATTTCATTTTTACAACGGATATACAACAGATCCTGACAACATATAGTGCCGTTTTTGCCTTCAAATTTTTTAGGCTAATTTTATATTTATAATGGCTATATTGACTTCTTGTGCTCACGCAGGAAAAGGTTCTGATTAATGATTGTATTAAACCTATTAAACTCTTAAAGGAAGGACAATAGCAAAAATCAAGGTAAAAAATCACATATGAGCTGTACTAATTCAAATTTGAGTCATTAGATAAAAATACAAGAGCTTCAGTAGATTTTAGGCTAAATTTTAAGTCAGCGATTCTCAGCGAACTCAGTGAACTCAGAAAAAACACCCAGTTTTTTTATCACATTTTTAAGTTTCCACCCCAAAAACTTTTCTTTGATCTCAGCTCTCGCGATTGTCGTCTCAACTGTGAGTGATGCGCTTTGCGCCACAAGCTAGGCCCCAGCTTAGGCTGGTGAGGAGAGAGCCGAGAGTAATGGCTAGAATTGTATTAAGGCTGTCACTTGTTAACCACTGGTTTCGGGGTGATAACTTTAACATGTTGCTGAGTGTACATGTACGAGCATATACTCCAACAGCTACCGGTATTATTCAATAATGTTTGATTCAGAAGGTCGGATACATGCAAATGGCTTTAACAGCAGAAGTTATAAAACATTGTGGTTATTCAGCCGACGAGTCTTGCGAAGTCGAACACTAGTCAGCGTCGGACTTGGTCTTGATCCTTTCGGCCACAGCTGCCGTAAATGCAGCGCCCTTTCCACTACCGTCCTCGGCAAGAATCAAGTGGGTATAAACATCCTCACAATGAATGTCTAGAAATTCTTGAATGAGAAACTGCAATTTCGGGTGCTTTTTGTACAGAGAGCCATCAACCGCGATTGCGACCTCAGTGCGCTGAATGCGCTCGACGAACACGGACAGTCCGGCAGCGACAATCTGAGCTGCGCGCACCGACAAAGCGTTCGCCAGGTACCGAACAACGTGGTAGTCCTCATCAGAGATGCTGCTCAGTTTCAGCTCCTTCAGACAGCGGTATGTTTGGCTCAGGTCTCGGTGATTGTCCTGCTCTACTCGAGAGATGAAGGATGAAGGGAAGCTGCCTGGTGTAAGCAGCGCCGGAGACGGCTGGCCTCCGAAGACGAGACCCTCGTCGCAGAGCTTCACGAGAGTGACGCGAGCTAGCTCTCCGAGGTACATTCCGCTGAAAAGCTTCTCGAACGTGTACGTTCCGGCATAGAGCGACTCGTTATCCAGCTGGAAGTCGAACTCAGTCTTGAGAAACTTGATCACTCCATTGTCTCCGAACGCACCCCACTCAGTGTTCACAATGACGTATTCGTACTCTTGAAACTCGGACGGCGAATGTCCAGTCAGAGACTGCCACTTTGGAATGTTGCAGATTCTCTCCATGTAGCAGACGTTGCTGCCGGTTCCCATGATGAGCCCGATACCGCACGATGCGTCCATGAATGCACCACTCATGAGTGTTCCAGTGGTGTCGTTCAGAACTGCGAGTACGTCGATTTTGAGCGAGTGTTTGTTGATTGCGTCTTGCAGAAGCTTCACCGGATCTTTTCCGATTCCGTCTTTGATTGATAGGGACTTGTTCAAACGCTCGATCACACCGGAAGTAAGAGAGGTGAGTCCCAGAGGGTATGAGTACGTGAATCCGAGCGGAATTCGCTTTTCGGAGCTGTCCAGCTTCTCCTTGTGGACGAACTCGGCCAGCTTATCAGCGATAAAGTCAAACAACTCGGCTGCCGTTCCCTTGAGTCTCTCAGTCGGGATGGCAAAGTTCTCGCAGCTGCTGAAACACCTGCTGCCACTGCGCAACGAAACATCGAGAATTCGAAAGTTTGTTCCGCCGAGATCCAGCGCCAAGAAGTTTCCTCTCTCGGAACCGTTAAGCAATCCGCGAACAAACGTGACAGCCATTTGAAGCGAGCTCGCTTTCCTTTGTTCTGGGTCATCGCTGAGTCCTTTCTCAATCTCCTCCCTGAGTCTATCTTTGAGCTCGCAGATCTGTTGATGGCTTATTATGAACTTGCTTATCATGGACTTTATTCGCCAATCTTTTTCCGAGGTGACTTCCATATCCAATCGACTTGATCGTCTGATACGACTCATCCTGACCTTTGTAAGCTAGTACAGAGCAAAGTATGTGTACTCGTGATAGTGCGACTGGGCACAGTGTTGCTTCGAACTGAGATCTTATAGCTTTGTCGGTGCCTAGGAGTAGAGGTGTGGCTAGAACTGCATATTTTAGCTAAATTGATTCATGTTTATGTTAAAGTACAGTGACTAGGTGAGAATTGCTTCGCTTGAATTCGCTATCTCTGTCAGATCAGACAGAAGCAGCTTGTGAGCCTCCTTCCTTAATGGACCGCGGCTGCGCTTGATTTGCATTTCATTCTAGTCGCACATCTGCGGCATGCCGAATCACCCGTGTGAGAAAAAAGATTCAGTGAGAATTAATGAAATCGCAGAGGTTTTTCTCATATCTTGCAGTTTCTTTTGCTTACACAAAACTACACCACATGACACCAGAATGTCACTTGTGGGCTTGCAGTTAACGGTGCAAAGCGGTTTGTCTTTTTTATTTATCGAGGTATGCAACTAGGCATTATGGAATTCAATTTGTGCGGCTTGCAAAAGATCGAATCTATTTTATGACCTCGAACCCTTAAAAATCCACAAGGCTTGCACAGCAAATTGAAAAAGCAAATGCATAGTCAAACAATGTTTCATGCTGATCTGTAGCTCGTTAAACCTAATTGAATACGTTACAGATCAACTTCGCAAAAAACACTTTGCATTAAAAACACGGCTCAAAATATTCAAGGATCGAGTCACTGATGCAAGAACTTGGCTGTGAATTTCACATTCAGCCATCAATTGCTTGTCGAACAAGGCAGCGCAGTACATATGTGAATATGTGATTTATACTACTCTCAGTACAATTTTTGGCTGTAATGCAGCCTGAAGTTTGGTTGACTGTAGTGACAAGTGTGTCCCGTCGATGCGCAGCCAGTGTCTAACCTTCGAGTTATTCGGCAGTCAGAGCGATGAATAAAGACTGCTATTGAGCCAATTCACTCTTCAGCTCAGCCTCCCAGCGCGAAATAGCTTCTTAAACAGGCGTGAGGAAAGGACTGCATTGATAGCAGCCTCTTGACATCGACATTGCCGGGGACCCCGTAGTCTTTGGCATTAATATGAGAACTTACGCTATCGATGGTGATGTGGCAGTTGGCTTCAAGAAAAGCTGCAATAAAGTTTTTTATGGTGATGTGCAGGAATTTTCCTTTGTCACACCCTTTGTTATGCGTGTAGAATTGACGTAGAAAAATATCTAGCTAAGAAAATGGTGATGCGCAGTCCCTTTCGCAAGCCGCCCTGTCAGTACAGTGCCATCCGCTTCGTGAGCGACCTTGCAACCGGTGGAACGACCAGGGCATTAAATCCGAACTCATCGATGAATATATTTTATGGATTGTGAGAACTTCCGCTAAACAAAATCACTCGCAAAACTCCAAGCGCGTCAATCACCGGGGGTGTTTTTCCGGCTGGTAGATCCATCGCCAGCTGCCTATTGTATAGGGCACCATTCTCACTGATACAATTGTCCGTGAATTGAAACTTATTTGGAAAATGTTGCCGCAGATTAGCATTCAATTTCCTTAACGTAATGAGCAGGTTAGATTCAACGAATGCCTGCATCTCCATATTCCACTCGACTCGCTTCAACCCAAATTTTAGGAGCGTTTCGATTTTTCCAGAACAAACAGTCGTATACTCGTACGTTGTTGTTCTTTTGACATTGAGATGTCCTGCAAAAGCGGTGAAATCCTCCCCTTGTTCAAAGGCTCCGATGATCCTACCTCTGTCAGCATTATATCAGATACTAATCCTGTTGTTGGTTCGGCGAATTTTTTGACCGTTAGCCACGCCATGATCTTGTGCTCCGAAGCTGTTGTGTTGTCCGCATTCTCACCGCCTTCCTCAAACAGTTCTTGATCTTGCTTTTCCATCTTGTCTTTTTCGCAAGGGTACTCGTTCTAATAGATATTTTTGTTGCCCTATCCAAGGACAACTTTATCACGCGATCCTATCATAATATCATTATGATCCTAAAATCCTTGGTCCTATCATTGCATAGAAAATATGCAACTGGTTTAAAGCAATATGAAGAAAAAGGCTTACCGAATGCAATGATTCGTGTACATCTTGGACAAACCGGCCTTCTCGCTCAAGTTTCGCATGAAACGCAGGAAGTAGTTCTCCCCGCGATTCTGCTTTGTTGAGAACATAGGCTGTCCATTGGAATCCGTGTTGGATAGTGGACGCGGGAACAGATGGTTGTCCTTGGTTGTTGGAGGTAGCAGTTGTAGATATCTCCTCACTTTGGCCGTGTCGTAGATCCGAGCTTGTTTGTTGTCCGGCCTGGCCTTCGCCTTCACAGGATCGGCTGACTTATTCTTCGTTGGCAGAGCAGGAAGACAGTAGTACTCCTTGCCGTCAGAATCCGTGTGCAATTCAAGCGAGTCCCTTTGTCTCAGGAACTTCAGATGCTCCTGGCCACGCTCTCCAAAGGAGTAAAGAACATAGAACAGAAATTTAGCCTGCTCGATTTCAGCCGTAGTCCCTTCAAAGTAGCACCGCAACTTCTGCATGTCGCCTTCTTCAATTGGTTCATACTGCCTGGTGCAGCCACCATCTCGATGGAAATCACGAACCTTGACACGCAGCATCTCGTTGCAGGAATTGAATTCCTCACCACCGATTATATCGACAGGCAGCTTCAGAACCATGCGTAGGAAACGCTGAATTCCAGCCCGGATACAGATGAGAGAGGCCGGCGAGTAGAACGAGCCATCCTGTTTCTTCAGCTTGAAGTAGAAGTACCGAAGATATTGGTTCAATGTAGGATTGTTGACATGCTGAATGTTGCGCAGATTCTCCCCTTCCAGGAAGTCTCGAAAACGTTGGCCATGCTGGTACATCTGCTTCCGAGTATCCTCAGGCAGACTCTCGATCTCGATTCTGTCCATCTCGGAAACGTCTATCTTTTCATCTCCATCGATCATTGGCAGCCCAGTATCAGCTGGACCATTTTGGACATACTTCAGGAACGCATCGAAATCTTCGTCGTGCCGATCAACGGCAGAGGATTCCGAGAGGAAGTTCAGTTCATCCTGCGTGATGTTGCCGAGGTCCTCACACGGGAGGTTACCCCAATTAATATAATGTATTATCGGGTCGCTCATGATGGACAGAAAACTCTTGAATCAACAGGTTTGGACAGACTACTTACTGCCTGGGAATCCCTCACACAAACCCCTTCACCCCCACTGAAAGTTTTGCCATAGACATTTCAACCCTCCATTCAATCAATAGGATTGTCATTGCCATGAACTCTCCACGCCTTTTGGCTTTCGTGCCATAGACGTTTGTGCCTCCTCCTTCTGGGCCACTTCGATTCGTGCCATAGATATTTCCTGCAATGAAGTTAACTGGAAGAGAGAACTCCAGGCAACGGCCAAATTTCCACTCGCGGCTAGCGCCGCTCGTGGCTTTGGCCGTTGCCTGGAGTTCTCTCTTCCAGTTAACCCCCCATTATGCAGTTTAACGGGAGTTTTAGCCATAGACGGTTAGTCCAGTTTTATTAAAGTTAATGCTTCTCTTTTACAACCTCTAAAACTTCCACAGCAGGACTAAGCCAGGGAAGCCTCTATGGTCGCTGCGCTCCCCAGGAAGGGACACTCACCCGCCCCACCCCACTCCGCTATACAAGTTGAGGGGAATGGCATAGAATATGAAATGATGCTGCTGCTTATCGATTTCTCGCTAGAGCAGTTTGCACGCGAACTTTTGTAACACCTCTCGTATTTCATAGCTTGCTAACTGGAAAAAGAATATATACACAGTCGGAGCTTCTGGAAAATGGATCTCTGCAATTCCCCGAAAGTGGACAGCAGCAGAGTTTGAGAAGCTGCGCTGCGATCCTGCGATGTTTTGCGTTGAATAGTGCAAACCGCATCTTTCTATGACTTTTAGTTAAAAAGTTATCAATCATAGAAATGAATAAACGTTGCATTTTTCTATTCATTCACTGCTTTCCAATTGGGTTTTTTCATTCACTGCTTTCCAATCTGAGCCAGTTAGCACTCCATTCTATTCTTTCCTCCATGGTTTTTACCCCTAAACTTGTATGCTGCCTAAACTAGTGTCCCTTCCTGGGGAGCGCAGCGACCATAGAGGCTTCCCTGACTAAGCATAAAGGGGAATCCATCGGTGAATTCCTTGAAAGTCTACGGAAGCTGGCTATCACGAGTGGCTTTGAAAGATTTTTAGATGATGCACTGAGAAACTGATTTTTCGTTAGCCTCAGGAATCATCTGATCCAGCAACGACTGCTGCAAGAATAAAACTTGACCCTGTCGGACGCGCTCACCCTAGCAACTGCAATCGAAGCAGCGGAGAAGGGTGTGTTGAGCTTATCGGAGAAATTTGAGAAACTGAAACA
Organism: Macrostomum lignano; assembly: GCA_002269645.1. Classification (NCBI taxonomy): domain Eukaryota; kingdom Metazoa; phylum Platyhelminthes; family Macrostomidae; genus Macrostomum; species Macrostomum lignano. The sequence goes on from NIVC01003845.1 coordinate 31,705, forward strand.
AGCTGAAGAAAGCGGACAGGTTGCAATATCAATGACAGGGGCGAATGTTATACATTGATAAAGAACTCCAGATTTAGATCTGCGAGCTTCCGATTGGCCGAGCAAAAACTGCTTGTATTCAAGCGCTTGTTTTTAAGACTACTTTTTTAGGCTCATGTAGCTGTGCAACGCTTACAAGTATCTTCGCATGAACAAAGCAATAACATGCATGTGATTGAGGGGCAAAGGTAGCAGGTACGAGTACATTAAATTTATTTAATTTAGTGGGCTACTTAAAAAGACAGCGACAATCGAATAGATTAGAATTTAGTGTTTTCTGTCGGATTCAAAATAGAAAAAAGGTCTTTAAGCGTCAAAAAGCTAACGGGTCTTTTACTCCAATATCGTGTAGATTAATGGTACCTCGTAACTTCGTGTTACTTGGCCGTTTCGGACTAAATTTATAGAGAATGAAACAAATCGAAAAAGATAGGATCGATATTCGACTCAAAATGGAATGACAAAATATTTAAGCATCAACTTGGGCAATAAAAGCAAAGCAGCAAAGCGGATGTACTGCAGATCTTGATCCGATCAGATTCGGATCTTTCACAGTCGGGAGTCAAAGCAAACAAAAAGGCACTATTGCCACAACCTGCTCTCAGAAAGATAATTCACTTTTACTCGCCATTTGAGGTCTCGTCCCTTCGAAATCTGTCAACAACAGCAGCGGTGAAGGCCGCGCCCTTGCCGCTGCCGTCCTCAGCGTGTATTAGCCTTGTATGCGTTCTTGGGCAGTACTTGTCCAGGAACTCCTGAATCAGACCTGGTAGCACAGGATGTTTGGTGAATAGGGACCCGTCGACCGCGATTGCGACCTCAGTGCGCTGAACGCGCTCGACGAACACGGACAGTCCGGCAGCGACAATCTGAGCTGCGCGCACCGACAAAGCGTTCGCCAGGTACCGAACAACGTGGTAGTCCTCATCAGAGATGCTGCTCAGTTTCAGCTCCTTCAGACAGCGGTATGTTTGGCTCAGGTCTCGGTGATTGTCCTGCTCTACTCGAGAGATGAAGGATGAAGGGAAGCTGCCTGGTGTAAGCAGCGCCGGAGACGGCTGGCCTCCGAAGACGAGACCCTCGTCGCAGAGCTTCACGAGAGTGACGCGAGCTAGCTCTCCGAGGTACATTCCGCTGAAAAGCTTCTCGAACGTGTACGTTCCGGCATAGAGCGACTCGTTATCCAGCTGGAAGTCGAACTCAGTCTTGAGAAACTTGATCACTCCATTGTCTCCGAACGCACCCCACTCAGTGTTCACAATGACGTATTCGTACTCTTGAAACTCGGACGGCGAATGTCCAGTCAGAGACTGCCACTTTGGAATGTTGCAGATTCTCTCCATGTAGCAGACGTTGCTGCCGGTTCCCATGATGAGCCCGATGCCGCACGATGCGTCCATGAATGCACCACTCATGAGTGTTCCAGTGGTGTCGTTCAGAACTGCGAGTACGTCGATTTTGAGCGAGTGTTTGTTGATTGCGTCTTGCAGAAGCTTCACCGGATCTTTTCCGATTCCGTCTTTGATTGATAGGGACTTGTTCAAACGCTCGATCACACCGGAAGTGAGAGAGGTGAGTCCCAGAGGGTATGAGTACGTGAATCCGAGCGGAATTCGCTTTCGGAGCTGTCCAGCTTCTCCTTGTGGACGAACTCGGCCAGCTTATCAGCGATAAAGTCAAACAACTCGGCTGCCGTTCCCTTGAGTCTCTCAGTCGGGATGGCAAAGTTCTCGCAGCTGCTGAAACACCTGCTGCCACTGCGCAACGAAACATCGAGAATTCGAAAGTTTGTTCCGCCGAGATCCAGCGCCAAGAAGTTTCCTCTCTCGGAACCGTTAAGCAATCCGCGAACAAACGTGACAGCCATTTGAAGCGAGCTCGCTTTCCTTTGTTCTGGGTCATCGCTGAGTCCTTTCTCAATCTCCTCCCTGAGTCTATCTTTGAGCTCGCAGATTTGTTTATGCGTCGGGAAGAATTTAGTGATGATAGACTTGATGCGCCAATCCTCCTCGCTGGTCACTTCCAAATCCAGCCGACTAGACCGTTTAACTCGGGGCATTGTTTTAGACTAGAATACTTGAACTTCGTTGGAAAACAGCTCGCGACTGCTATACTTCTGACCTCCAATTTTCTCAGTGCTTAGCGAAAGATTTTCAAGACTGCCGGACAGAAATTGATTGGCGTATTATATCTGCTTTTGAAGAAGACTCCCCTGCTTTTGTGTTTGAGACTAACAGCAACGCTAAGGACAGCTTATCTAAGAACGCCTTCTATGTGGTCTTATCAGCGGGCAGTCCCAGCCGAGCTGTGAAACTCCTGTTTTATTTGCTTGTTGCTATCTGGCTTAGTGTACATGATCGCTGTTTAACCGTAACATAGCTTCCCGTACAAGTTGCTGGGCTCTATGCACAGTTATTTGTGTCTTTGCAAGCTCTTTTCAAAAGCTTTTTTATTCTTAAGATAACAATGACCCTGCGGTAGGCAAGGATTGTTGGCCTTTGAATTTTAATGCATACAGCAGATATCGCGGTAAAAATTAGAGCCAATTGCTCAGAGTAGTATAGATATATAACTAAACGCATTTTTTGATGTTAGTCTGCAGTTTTTTTTGCTTGGGTTCACTTCGTACGGTTATGAGACCACCTTTCTCTTATCTGTTGCTTTTGACCACACGCGACACAACTTTCTAACCCTCTTTGTGGTGGCGTCGGTCAATTTGACATGACAAATGTACTATCAGTTTAAATGGTGGCTTTTGATTTTTTGACTCTGTAGCTACACATTTTATAGCATTTAATGTCAACAATGTCAGCGGTTTCTGGGAAAGAATTAAATAGTGCTTCATGATGTGGTTTGGACACTTAGTGGCTAACTATGCTAAATATAGTCGAAGTACAAGATCATTGGATTTTGGCTGACGGGAGGGGGTTTCATAAGACCGAAATTTCTCAACGCTGAAAATTTTGCGTGGTCCTCGTTATATTAAGTTTTCTAAGTTGTGAAATTTTAGTCTTGTGAAAGCGACCCGGACTGGCATCTTCAGGTCTGTTTTCTGACGACGAAAAAGTTCTGAGAGATCTTTGCAATTCTGTCCAATCGTGCAATCCTGTGAAATATTTTTGTTCCAATCTAATATTTTAAGTTGACATGAAATTTCCATTTTGATCCGAGAGAGACTTGGACTTTGGTTGCACCTTGTTTTGATGCCACGGGACCTCGTCTGCAGTTTTTGATTATTAAAAATGAGGCAGTTAGTGACACTGACAGTTTTTATGACAAGTGACACGGCAGTGCTATGTCTGTGTTCATGCTTATACTACGCAATATACTCTTGGTAGATAATCAGCAATGATACGACTGGCCCATATTTTGTAGGTAAAACACAACAATCATATGTATAAAATGGGATAGTTTTTTAAATGCCCCCTTGGTGTCACATAGCCTATACATCGTCCCCCAATTAGCTGACCAATGGGGAAACCTGATCGCTCAAATACAGTGGCATTTCGGTAAAGCCATGCAGGAAATTGCTGGAGTTACATTTCTCTTTGGATACTTACATCGACCTTGATTGGAATTTCCAATCCAATGTGCATCAATGAGAGACTTAGGCGAATCAAAACAGTCCCAATTCAGCTCAGCGGAGTGAAATATCGATGGCTGTGGATTAAATGAACCACGTCACAAATGGAATCAATCTTACATGTCGATCAAATTTCTATTCAAAAGAGTATTTCTTTGGCCATTCGTTTTCAAAGTTTCCGGATTCTGATTCTTCAATTTACCATGCAGTCGTGAAAATTAAGAAACAGTCTCTGCGCAACCACTCACAAAAGCTAGTTTTAAAGTACAAATACTCTTCTCTTCATTCAACTGAGTGGCTTATGGACTTTCTTTCTTTAGTCAAGTAACCCACGTAGTGTCAAAGAGAAAGTATTCTGTACGAGCTATATGTAGCTGTGTATTGAATAGACAATACTTTTGGACCATTCTAGCCATCGTACATTAAACATAAACTTGTTGCCATAAACTTACTTTTTGATCAAAGCAACTGAATGAGACAATGACTGCTGTAATTTTGCATTTATTCTATCGCATTGTATTTTTCTTTGCATCCTTCTTGAGTGTTAGTAATAGAACAGAAAGCTTTGCTACTTTGAGTAGCATTCAATTAATTGCAGCCTTGATTCGTGCAAACAACGAATGGGCGTCCACTGAAGTAGAAAAAAATCTGATTGGTCCACAAAAAGCTATACATTACAGTGGCATTTAATGCTATCTATCTAGAAGCTTATGGACGCGAATCGCTAATCTGCTTAGGTTTCCATCTTTATGAAATTCGCATCATTTCGTGCAGTTGGTCTTGCTGGCTGCTGCTTGACCTGCCTGCACAGATGGCAGAGAGCTCTGGCTGCTGCCGGTGTCGAGTCCATCAATTCGACCCTGAATGCGTCAGGCAACTGGAGTGTCGACGGCGTCGGAGACAGCGAAATTGACGAGCACAATCATCCACCATCTGCGTCCAGATACCGATCGGCATTTGTTCTCATAGTCAGTCTGAGCGCGATGTGCCTTCTGGCGATGGGCTTCCTGGCCTACGGCCTGTTCTCCCGCGCCGAGGCCATCAAAGATGACGACGCTGCGGCCGAGATGGACTTGGATCAGGCCATGTTCGGAGGCCTGCACGACGGAGTTGGCGGCGGCGGCGGCGGCGGCGGTGACGGAGGTTTTGGCGACTGATTTTTCACCGAAATGTTTCTACTGCCTGTTACTGTGCTGTTTTACTTGGGCCAATTTAACCAATACTTTCAATTGAAACGGATTCACTTGTCTACCAGAGTCCAGAGACCGTGTTGCTATGGTGGTATAGTTAGTTCTGATGAACTCTGAGCCAATCGGATCGACGACTTAAGTATTGTTTAAGTAAGTAGTCCTTGCCCTGAGCACGCAAACGCACAGATAAGTACGACAGGCACACACTCTCACAGGATGTACAGGCGGTCCTGACTTGTCTTTACGGGTAATTGTTACTCTGCATACCCCTCGTGGTAATGGTGAGAGTTTAGGACCAAAATGTTACTAATTGCAAAACTGCTATATGCTTTTAGTTTCTGGTAAAAAAACTAGTGGACGTGAGACAGATTATTAGGTTGAAACTGAAGTAAATATTCTTACAGCTTGTCAGATCTTGCGACTCTGTCAAATAAAGGAAGCCCATTTGGCTCGTTAGTCCAAATTTGATTTCTCTCTGCATGTGCTCCCTCTACAGGTTACTGATGATCCCCTGCCTCTATCTGTTAGCATGTCTTTTGTATTTGAACTATGCTGATTAACTCTCTCTTGCGAATACCTATATTTGCCGAGTACACACCACCAATGCTGATGCTAATATTGAGGTTTTTTGTTTCGCAAATAGGAATTACGCGCAAACTGTGTGCGTCAAAGTTCGCGCAGTAAATACCGTTTTTCGATTCGCGTGAAGCCAATCTTCCTTCGCAAATATACAGTATAAATGCCTTCGTGGTTGTAAATAACGTACGAGTATATGGCTGCTGTCTATCTGAAGTGCTGCCGGCCACAAATCGATCAGCATCAGGTTCTGTTCAGGTCTGTTTGACCGGATTGTCACTGCAGGTTTACTGCAGTCTCTGACTCATCAATGCAGTTCCACTATACGGTTCGGTTGCGCTGATGGATTGAGGGCGCAGTAACAATCCGATAGTTAAACTGTGGACGAATCGTGCGCGGTCCGTGCTCCCGCAGGATATTGACCAGCAGCCAGGCCTCTAAAGCACTAGCCAGTCCAGGGAATATTCTACTCTATGTAGAGTATTCCCTGGCCAGTCCCTCTATCTAGATCGGGGGCAGAACAGGAAATGTAACTTCCGCAAAAGCAAATTTGCATTAGATTTTGCTGCGAACGGGAAAATAACAGAAGGTTAGGACTCGTTGAATCACTTTAGTCCGCTGAGACCATCTGCTGGCTCCCAAAAGGCGAGCCATATTTGAATTTTCTAGTAAACCAGCTGCAGATTGCGGGGGCGGGTTTTACCTAAAAATGCTGGACTCTTCGTCTATTCGTCTATGGATATTCGTCTATTTAAGGGTCCGCTTCTCCCGTGTTTTCCCATGGAAGCCCAGAAGCATCGGTGATGAGCAGTACATACGCGTACTTCTTTAAACTTTGCCAAATTTGGCTAAGCATAAACAGATCTGTATATGGATTCTCAACGTTGACAAAGGAAGATTTGAAGCCTAGCCTAGTGAGGGATGCGTGGAATCAATACACATAAAATTTGGGCTGGGCACGCAGCTCAGATCGGAGAAGGATGCGTTGTTTGTTGATTAAGATGTTTGCAATCAATATTTCAGCCGGGGCTTGATGTAGACTGTCGCTCTGAGCGGGCGGGCGGCTATTGCAGCCCCATGCTGCAGCAGAATCTAAGCTATTACGAGTATAAGCTGCGAATAAGCGAGGCGAACACGCGCCCAGGTGACTCCACACGCGTAAATGCTGGGGGAATGTGTTTAGGCCACGCGAAATATAATCCAGACAGATAGAGAGGAGGGCCTTTCAAGAGGCAGACAGACAAGGGAATGGAAATAGAATAGGTCTCGTCACATTTTCTCTGCAAACCGGATAGAACTAATGAGAGAAAAGGGATTACGAAGCTTATATAATATGCCTATGTATAGATACTCTTATGCAGCTGCCTATATATACTGCATGCGGACTGCATTGGGTCTCAATATGGACGACTACATGCATGCAATCAATTTTAGAGTTATTTACATTTTGCAAAATCCCGAGATGATATGCGCAAATAGGGAATTATCTCCCAGTATTATTGTTTCATGACGCAAATTCTAGTTTTTTTATGAGATTACACCGTTTACATGTATTCGCCATTGACTAAATTACATATAAATTGTCAAATTACATTAGCGAAATAGAATTGTGAAGCCGAAAAAATGGAGTGCGTCCGAGTGCCACTTCAATCATCCGAGATGCGTGCATGACAACCGAAAATAATTCCAACGAAAGGCATCTCCAACGAAGCATCAAATTATAAAACATGCAAAATGCTATTGCAAACACAGCTCTGAATTCTGTGTTCGCTTCTAAAAATGATCAATAATAGATCGTCCATCGCTGCTTCAATAAGCCTCAGCTTCCAGAATTGACTCAGCCAGTCAGTTCGTGGATACAATCTGGGGTAATTACGTAGATTGGATAGAAAATTCGCCTCAATCGAATAAATATTTACACTTGAATAGAATTAATGGCCTTCGCGCATCACCACAGCGTAAGATGAGTAAACGTAAAGACGTAAAGCATATGTATCACCATATAGGCTTGGGTGTACTTCTGTGCAAACAAAGCATTTTGTTAATTCGCAGGAGGGCGTCGAAGTAACGGAATGCAAGTAATGAGACCTATGATGCACGTAATGGGCACCAGCTTGTAATTCACGCCAGTTTAGAAAATGATGCAGCTGTCAGCACGTACGGCCCGGTTCTATCTTAGTTAATCACCGCAAAAATACGACCATATAATGGGCTGTGTGAAATTCGATCCCATTTTTGCGCTGCAAGCCATTCAATTTTTAATGAACCCGGCCGCTGACGGATGTGAGACATATGGGTAAAGAAAACACGGGTACAGTAACTATAGTATTAAATATTTAGTAATTATGCTCGCTTGCGTTCGGTTTCGCTTAACTGAAAGGCTTACTCCATAGCACATCGTTGTACTTTTACAGGCATATATAAGCGTAGTACCTCATACGCGTACGTAAAAGTCATTTCGAAAGTGAAACGCAAGGGATACGAGCACACGGATACACACGGACCTACCTATACTTTTGGGTATGTAAAAATTGAAGACTTTTGAACATTATATGCTGCATGCTACACATATTGCTCAACTACTGCAGCGCCAGATACTACGAGGGGTGTCCCAGAAGTATGTGTCACTTTTGCTTGCTTCCACAAGTATATATACCTTTTCAAGCTGGACTTTGGCAAAAGTGACTTCAATTTTGGCAGCCCATAGAAAAAGCATACGCCTGCCAGCAACATGTCTATGGTCAACTGTGGTAGAATCGGTTAGAGCGTGCATTCAACTTTGGCAAAAGTGAGCGAATTTTGGCAACTCAACCGAACAAGATGCCGAACGCGCGTATATCGCTGCAGGATCGAGAACGGCTGGTGCGCAGCTACCAAGAAGGAAGAGACTGGAGACGACTGGCGAAGGACCTCGACATAAAGAGAACCACGGCCGACACAATTATCCACAGGTTTGTCACTGAAGATCGCGTTGCGCTGAAGCAACGAGGAGGAAGCCGTGAGGCCAAAATTTACACCACCAATGTTAAATGCTGTGACTCGGTTTGTTGAAGAGAAGCCCACCATAAGGTTGAGGGAGATAAAGGAGAAGATGGAAGCCGAACTTCCAGGCGCACCTGGCGTGTCGGTGCAGGCAATCAGCCTGGTTGAATGCACGCTCTAACCGATTCTACCACAGTTGACCATAGACATGTTGCTGGCAGGCTTATGCTTTTTCTATGGGCTGCCAAAATTGAATTGTCACTTTTGCCAAAGTCGAGCTTGAAAGGTAAATATTAATGTGTGTTAAAAAATCATATGCCTTAAAAGTCAGCGGCTTATTTTAACTTTCATACCATGAAAGTCCGATTTTTATAAGTGCTTCCTGCTGTAAGCAGCATGCATTTGTTTGCATACCCTTAGCCATAGAAATACCACCACATAGTACTTCTATGCTCACTCAGAAGAAAGCCACAAGTAGAGCTGCTCAAGCACAGAGTTGCAAGACAGCAGCTGCAAGATCTGTTCCAGTCATGGACCAGATACCCTTGTGACTTTGAATGCCGACAATTTTTTTTTGGAGTCGAGGTAATGAATTTTTCATAAGATATTCA
>NIVC01003846.1:0-33192 GCA_002269645.1 Macrostomum lignano
TTCAAAACTTTTACTTAACATTGAAACGGCTGAAGAGATTTTGACATTGGTTGATATTTAACTACACAATTACATTAGCCTTGAACTTGGCTATTTTTTGTACGCTAACTATGTACACTTCATGTCAAACCTGAAAATTCTATACGCCAAGTGTATGCCAAGATTGTCAGCGAGAACAAAAATATGCCAGAAAATTTGGCATAAAGGTCACCTTCCGGACTATGGTATACATATAATGTCATATTTTTTTGAAAATAGATAATTTGAAGAATCCATTATATTGCATATAGTGTTGCAATAGCAAATTGATTGATTTTATTGATTTCAACTTTATTGATGCAGTTGCAAAAAAGGTCCTTTATTGTCGCAATGCCTTATAGGCCCCATGTGTAAAGCATAATTGCTGGCTATGCACTGCAAGCAACTTCTATGGCAGCCACAAAATGTTCCCAAGCAGCTGGTGCATCTACAAGACTATGGCCTATAGGTTGTGTTGTGACTCCCAGTGGGGTTGTGTGACTTATTTTCTGGGGGTCGCAGCTCTAAGAAATGATAGACAAAAAACTTAATGATGCATTATATTGATTATAAAAGAGGTTGCAAATGTTAAAAAAGTAATGCAAATGAATAAATTAAATTAGGGCTGCCTAAAAAGGTTGAGAGCTGCTGATATTTACTACTAGTTTTTGAAACTTATTTTAATGACAATAGAGACTAAATATACCTTACTTTTAAAAATTAGTCAAGTAACCAAAAATAGATTTTTATTATGTTTTAATTATTTAAAACTTCAACTTTTTATTTATGTTTTTGCCTATTCTGTATATCTTGCTCATTTTTGCTTAAAACTTTGCTTTTTACTAATACTATTAATATATATTTTCTAATTTCAATATCTGTGCAGGGCCCCTCCCGATTTCTTTATATAATAGTCACCGTTTAGTCAATTTGAATTCACGCCAAAACTAAGAAACATATTTTGTTTTAATACTTGTATTTTCTATAATATTTTGCGCTAACAAATTTTTGTTTAAAACTGTAGCAAATTTTAGTATAAATAGAAGCATTTTTGGCAGAGGAGAGACCAACCTTGCGTATTGCGGTTCTGCAATAAGTGATTGATAGCGAATAGTAAGAGTTCTGAGAAAATAAGAATCAAAGAAGTGTTTTCTATGTAAATTCCTTTTACGAAGTAAGAGTGAAATAGACTGAAGCATATACAGTACATACTATTGAGAAGCAGCAGTATTGAGTAGTAAGAGAATACAGAAGTAGATCTAAAGTGATACGTGTAAGAATAACTGGAGGCTGTGACCCTCTGATCTCGGTAACACCCAAGGACTTGCAAACTTCATGAAATACATATACCAGTAAGCCAAAATACCACTCAGGCCAAATTATTAAATAGAATGCTACCAGAATAACAGAATGCTACCAGAATAACAGAGGAGTAAAATCTTTCAGGGCTAACAGTTTTCTAAGAATAATACTCAGACTAAATACGCAGACAAAATACTTAGACCTATTCTAATAAAAATTCTTATACTTATTCTAAGATTAATAATCTCATAATTTATTAATAGAATAGTCTTGGTGGCAACTACCAACATTTATAAAAACAGGAGTTTAGCCCTTTGACAACTTTAGTAACAGCTATGGAATCATCTGAAGAGACAGAAGAATCAGCCCTTTGACAACTTGGTTGCAGCAGTGGGATAATTTCAGTGAGAGCAATTACGCCTTTGATATATCCAATGTCTTTTTAGCTTTTTTATCTATTATCTATTGATAACAATAAATCTAATATAGCCAGAATAGCCTAAAACTTAGCAAAAATACCAAATAAGTCAGCTTTGGGCCTAAAATATATAGGAAAAATATATAAAAAAAACATTTTTGCTCTTATCATTATAATCAATAATTTTAATTGCTTCTTCTTATTGCATAAGCTATAATTTAATATATTAAAAGTTGCTTACTAACAAAGGGCAACAAAGCTAACCTATTGAAAAAAGTGTGACAAATGTATGAGAGATTTATTCTGTTTTCTCTTGTTCATAATTGCTTTTTATTGTATGTAATTGCATTGCAAAGTTATTTATTTGTAAAAAAAACCAGTGTAGGCAAGTCATAGGACTTTTATTAAAGTCCTTTTCTAAATCATATATTCCAAACAACTAGCTAACCAGGGCTAGAGCTATGCATTTTTTGGGAGTATTGTTTTTACTCTTAGTCCTTGGTTCTAAACTTATGGTTAAAAGTTGAAAAGTGAAGACACTATCAATTTTTCACTTTTGCATATATATAATATGCAGCATTGGCTTTTTTATATTTCATAGTATTAATATTAAGCTCCTTTGAAGTTTTCCAGGCTACAATGTGTTCTCACAAACCATTCCTTTTTGCCATACCACCAAAGGGGTCTATCTGAAAAGTGCAGCAATTAGACAATCGCAAAATGGCATATTTTTCAATAGGGATACAAAAGAAAAGATTACTCTGACTCTGATTGATCTGTTTGTGCCTGTCTGCCTATATGATATTGTGCATAAATTATGCACCCTATTTTACAGTAAGGAAGTAAAGAATAATTGCAAGTTTAACCTACTCATTAAGTCTCAGTTATTGAGTGCCCAATATTACTAAATATGGGATTTAGATATACATTCCTGTAGCCATATCCGTACCTACAGTCAGTGGATCTCTACTATTAAGTGACAATAAGTTTTATTGATTAATTGCATGTGCTTGTGCCAGCCAACCAGCAGCTATGCGCCGCATTTATATTGGCAACTTGTCATCGCGCGCAACCAAGCGCGATATTGCTAAGTTTTTCCATCGCTACGGCCCGCTGGAGGATATCCTGCTGCGTGACGGCTTTGGCTTCGTACAGCTGAGCTCCTCAACTGACGCCGAAGATGCTGTTGACTATCTGAACGGCCGGGACCTGTGCGGCAGCCGGGTGTCGCTGGAGATGGCCAGGTCGGAGCGCCGTGGCGGCCGCGATCGCTATGGTCCGCCAACGCGCACCAGGTACCTACTTTTAGTAGTATTATAACTGTTTTTTTGCCCTGCCACAACCAGCGCTGAGTCAATTCTGTCAATTCTGCTGACTCCTAAGCATGTAGAAGGTGTGCCCCCATACACACGCCCATTCAGTGCGTACAGTGGCCCTGACTTATAATCGCCAGGCATGTACACTGTGCCTTAGGGAGATTGGCCGAGCACAACCCCAAATTAATGTGTAGATACCATTGAATTGCTTCGCCCCTTATTAATTTATTAATTTGTCATAGAACCGTTCTCTTAAAAGTTCGGCAAGTTCCAATCTATGCAGTACCATATTAATTTGGAGACGGCCCCCAACCTGGCCGCTGTACACTTCGGGTATTGTCTCGCCGCTGGTTGCGGGCTTTTGTCGCCTTGATTTGCGGCAGCACTCATAGCGGCCCCTGCAGGTAATTAACTAACCTGAATGTAGAGCCACAGGCACGTAAAACTCGCGGTTATCACGTAATAATCAATGCTGTACAAAGCGACGAAAAACCATGTTTTGAGTGATTTGAGTCAGGAAAAATGAGTGAAACCTAAATTGAAACTCAATACACTATAGCTTTCTTGAAACCTGTCGCAAATGCCCTGGGCCTTATTGACGTATTTATGTCGCTAAGAATACTGCAAAAATCGCCAATTCAGGCACCGCCTGGTTGTCAAGAACCTGGGCTCCGACGTCAAGTGGCAGGACCTTAAAGACCTGGTTCGCCGCGCCGGCGAGGTCACCTTCGCTGACGTACACCGACCTGTTCGAGGCGAAGGCATCGTTGAATTTGAGAGTCGTGACGATATGCGCCGGGCGCTGAAGCAGTACGACGGATTCGAGTGGCACGGCCGCCGGCTGCGCCTGTCTGTTGACGGCGCCGACGACTCGCGACGGTCGCGCCGGTCCCGGTCTAGGTCCCGGTCCAGGTCCAGGTCCCGATCTAGATCCCGTTCTCGCACCCGTTCTCGGTCGCGCTCGCGACGGTCCAAGTCCAGGTCCCGGTCTAGGGACCGCTCGAAGTCCCGGTCGGTGTCTAGGTCCCGGTCCCAGTCCCGATCACGTTCTCGTTCCAGGTCGCGCTCGCCGATAAATAACAACGACAAGGCCAAAGCTAGGTCGGCGTCCCGGTCCAAGTCCAAGTCTCGGTCTCCGTCCCGCTCGCGCTCCAATTCCCCCGGGTCGCGCCGTTCCCGCAGCGGCTCGCCCGGCGCCCGACGCGACAATAACGGCGCCGCTGCCGAGCGCCGGTCCCGAAGCCGCAGCGACTCCAGAGGCTCGCGCTGATGTGGCGGCTAACAATGACTATGGAGAGCGGCAGCGGATGGCGCGGGCTAATTGCAGACTCCTGGTGGGCCCAGATTCGCCGCCTGCCAAGCCAGCTCCCAGTATGTTTAGCCATTGTTATTGCCTGTCCTGTTGTTTTCTCTGTTTATCAATTAAGTTCGGGCCTGTTAAAAATGCTTATTTATCTGTTGTCTCCCTGATATTTATTTTGTGGCTGTTGTGTGTTTTCTTGCTGTCGCTGCTGCTGCTGCTGTTTCTTTTTAAAATCGGGATTTTCTGTTTGAAATTTACGTAAAAAAGCAAACGGTTTTCAGTAGTTAGGAAAGCAAATCCATGTTGTGTCCGTGTTTTAGGCTATTCCAGCAGGAGCAGCGGCTTCGGTGTTTATCTGTTCCGTATTTTGCACACACAATAACATCTTACTGAACCGCCGATCGTCCCTGAAATGCAAATTTCTGCCGTGTTTTTACCAGCCTGTTGGGGGTATTTCAAATGCAGCACACCGAGCAAATAACGGGACATTAATTTAAACTCTGCTACGGTTCTCCTACTACAAGTAGTGTAAAATCATTAATTCCTCACTAGTTTGTCATTTCTGCTTGGTCAATTTGTTCTTTGATATTGTAAAGCTCGAAAAATGTTAATTAACTTTTTTATCAAAGTTTTTTATTGCTGGCCTCTTATAATTTCTATAACAACACTGAACGCAACCTAAATCCATCAGTCGATATGTGAGGAAGTGTCGACTGGCGATTCATAATTTCCTTTTTATTGAACGTGTTAGAAACCACAAGTTCTCTGTAAACAAGCTGTCCCCCTGTTCAACACCTTTATGGGTTCGCTGACCAGTTATTTTTAATAGCAGACATACGTTAATAATTAATAAGCTATCCGGGCAACTTAGTTGGCTAAGCTCCAACTGATATAATATTTTAATAGCATGCGCGTCATTAGCCTGCATTATTATTAATTGCTGCTTTATCTACGCAATAATTTCTTTGTTTCTCTCACTCTTTCTGTCCATTTTCGATCAGCCCCCGGGGCCAGCCGACCCGCCGGTCCCAGTGCTGTGAGAGGGAGCTGAGCTGATCCGGCGCTGCGCTGAGCTGAGCCAAACCAATGGTGCCTTGGTGCTACACACCATGCGGGCAGGCCTAAGGTGTCTACAATTAGCAGGCGGAGATCTACATGCAACCTGGGTAACCAGGGTGACTGCGTGCATTGTGCAGTGTGGTGTGTTTGTCTACTGATAGAACTGATTGCAAAGTGTCCGCAGCCTGAAAAGTACATAAAAAGTGGCAAAGCATTCAGTACAATTAGCATAGCATATAATACTATTAGTAACGCGTACCGCACCATTATTAATGCTGAAAACCCTAATTAGATAACGAAGAGCTGGCTTTTGAGATGAGAGATCGGCGATTGCTTTACCTCCGTTCGGTAAGATAGATTGAATTTAAATTCACGTCGAAATGAGAAATAATTTAATAACAAAGCAATTTGCAGCTTAACATAATGTAGATGTTTTGACGGCTTTAATACCTGGCTTAGCAAGTCCTCGTTTTGCACAATTTTGAATTCCGTACCATTTATTAAATGAAAGTAAAGAATTGCCGTGAAAGATACTTTTAGGTCGTAGCAACGTTTTAAAGTCTAAAATTTGATAGGTAAAAGAATCTGTTGGGTTATGCTGTTGCTAAGTATATTGTTACGGTTGTCGAACTCCTAAAATCAACATTTAGAAGTCGGTGCGTTGCTCCGCGTAAAAAGAGAGCTACATTTATTTTGTGCCCTGCAACTGTGCCAACTGACCCGAGGCTGCGAGTGCGACCCCGGGTTGCCTGCAGGGGCCGCAGACTAGAGGGTCAGTCGAGCTGTGAGGCCGTGTCTGTCTACTGTTGCTAATTAGTACAGGTAGATGACGTTGGATATGCGTAATTTACTGACAGTAGTATATGATCCAGCTGGGTAATATTGTAGATAGATGCTATTATTGCCGGAACAGGTGATGCTTGTGACGTAGTAATGAAGCACTGATTAGTTGGGCGTAGCTGTATACAGTAGGTGAACCTGGTCGCGGCTGAATGGAACCGAGAGAGCCCGGCAGTCTTCCGAAGGGGAATGTTCGGGGAATCTGGTTCAATTCGAGAGCGGCAATGGGACAACAGTGTCGCTCCCCGGCCGTTAGGACGAAACATTGGAAGCCGTATCGCGCCCGTTGCTACAAACGTAGAAGGCCAATTTGATTCTATTGTGAGTAGATTACCCGTGAAAATGTGTTAAACCTCGTGTAAATATAAACAACCGCAATCACTTAAGTCTTGGGATGAGAACTGTAAGCGTCACAGGACGCGTCCCAATGCTAGCCAGTTGACGAAACGCCGAGTGCGCGCCTGTCTTCGCCGGCAGGGTGCCCGCCGAAGTCGCCGACAGTGCAACAGGTCGGTTGGGTGACCAATCTTGAAGCTGACAAGCAGCAGGCCAGCATGCGCCTCGTCCACCTGCTGTTCGAGCGAGTCTTCTCAGCGTCCAAGTCTTGGCCACGATGTGGAGTAACGCACCGCCTTCTGTCGGTCTGGTATGGCCTCTGACTGCAGGACCAACCTCACAGAAGGAAACGCAGTCCGCAGCCCAGGCAAGCCAGTAACGATGCCAGAGATTCTCGAAAGCGTCTAGGAAACAGCTACCGCCGAGGTAGACGAACTGCTGACATCGCGGAAGTTCCGTCGCCTGTCCGTCAGCGTCTGTATAAGAAGCCTAGAATTCACTCCTTGAGGAAGCTTACACTGGCATCTCTCTTATTTGTAATTAGTACTTTCGACACACTAATAGAGTACTAGAAAAACAGTTTAATAGCACTGATTTATCTACTTATGATGTACTTTTATGTTGTAATTGTAAGTTCTTTGCTGCAGACTGTTGTATGGGATATTTACTTGGGAATCTTTACCCCGGTGAGAGGCATTACTGCCCATTCCGCCGACTCCCCTGAGCAGGCGCACAAGCGCGTGGATACGTACGCGATCATACGCGCAGGCACACACTCACACAGGAGTGTACAGCGGCCCTAACTTTATTTATCATTAGGCATGTACACTTCACTGTGCCTTGGGTACTGGCCCTCAAGGCCGTTAATTGCACGAGCAGAGCCAAGCCGAAGTTCCAATTTAGCCCCAAAAATTAATGCGACTGCACTTGGAATCGAGCCTGGGCCGCTGGCACATGAGAGCTGCGCACTGGCTCTGGGGGGGGGGGCACGGACCCCCTTTGTACAATATGAAATCTTACAATTAAGATTATTTTTTCCTTTCACGAGTAGACGTATATGGAGCAATTACTGAATTATTGTCTTAAAATAATTGGATTGTCAATATTGACGCAAGATATAAATCGAGGATTAGCCGCAGCACTTATTGCGTGCAGATTTTTTCAGGCTCGGTCGCTTTTTATACGAAAAAAAGGTAGTTATATAGATAGATTTCGTGTTGTTACCATGGAAACTTAATCGTCTGATTTTGAATTTGAAATATAAGCTTAGTCGCGCAGATTCTGTTGGCGCTTATTTTTATGTTATAATAGTGAAAATTTGACACCTATGAAAAAATTTATGGCTAGTCTTTTTATTGCTTTACGTGTCTGGGTATACAAAGCTATATATACACTACAACGAACGGTGTCAGCGAACGGGCAATACAGCAATAAAAAGCTAATGAATGAAAAAAATCCCGACATCATGACAGTTAAATAAAGTTTCGTACCCAAATTATTCTAGCTATTTTTTGGTATCAATATATGAAGCCTAACTCGGTTGTATTCTGGCTTGTAGTCTTTGATGTATTTTACTTGAATTTCCATTTTATCTCCATCTTCTTGAGTCGTTAGGTAAAGCACTTTCTTCTGACCGGTCCCCTAGCGTTTAGATATGAAATCCCAGGCGCAACCGCACAAACAAAACAAAGGAAACTAAATAGGTTTAATTACGATCGCCGTATTTTTCTGCAGTAAAGAAATTGCATATTGATATTAAGTCTGCGTTCTAAATTCTATTCATGTACGTTGCGGACGTGCCGAAAGTCAAGTCTATTTTGCTGTGCAAAGTCAACACAGACTGTCAACGGACAATTGTCATTTTCTTACTAGGTGATTTTTCACAGCATTTTGGTTTAAACTTTGTCTTAAATAAAAACCAAGGCTCCCAGCTGGACTCCCAAGATACTCAGAAAACTTCACGAGCATGCTCTCGAATATTTTTACGAGCTATCTCATCCAATGACATCGGATTTTTGTGCATGGATCGTGTCCCTGAATCCAACATCGTTAAGCCTTTCGCATGCCTATATAAGTGACGGCTACAGCGCTACAGATACTTTGAAGTTCAACTGTATCGAGTGGCACAGTTAAATCATCTGATTCTTTTCTTCTGATGAAAGTCTGACACATCTGTAAAAGTTTATTGGGTCAGGTTGCTAACCTGTACTTCTAGGTAAAAAATCACAATAACGGTGGCGCTATATAAAATAATACGACTCTAAACAATCTTAATCTTGGATAAAAGGAATAAATATTAAATATGTAGGCTATCTACTAATTGTATATCAGATCTGCAATATGATGCGCCAATGACGGCAGTCTCTGGACTGCTCTTAAGCTAGTGCATAGTCCGGTACTTTCACGAGCGCATGCGAGACTAGATGCACTGTGCGGAAAGGAGTGGCAGGATGTCCGGTTGGAAAACTGTGGGAGATTTTTAACAGCGCATGCGCAATAGCGCAACAAATTAAAAGTCAATCCTCCAGAGTAATGCAGTGCAGGCCGTCAACAACTTTGCTTGAGCTGCGGCAGCCCCTGTTGCTGGCATCGGGTTCGTCGTTCTCCCGGCCCGGCCGCCTCGCCGACTCTTTGTTTTTGCTAATGTCCTCAGTTGAGCCGTTGTCGTCTGGGCGACCGCGCTGCCGACGTTGCCGTCCATTTTTGTTGCCGCCGCGGCGCAGTCCAATTGTGAAAGCGTCGCGCAATCGCTGCCGCACTGAATCTTCCAGCACCGGGATGTCGGTGATCGTTTCCGATTCTTTCCTTGCAGTCGATGAAGAAGATGCGACCGTTGTTGCGGGCGTGGATCCCGATGCTTTGCTTTTGTTCTTTCGTTTGAGCCGGTCGCGTCGTTTGCCAGAATCGATCGGCAACTCCTTTAGTGCCACTTCGTCAACGTCGTCGCACTCGCTGGCGTCGATTTCCAAAACGAAGGCGCTGTCAGCCTCTTCGTCCTCGTCGCTTACGGAGCCGCCGGAGTCGGCGGAGAGGCGTCGGCGAGCTGTCAGTCGAGTCTCCTGATCTGGCCGCTCGCACCAGGAAGGACCGGCGCCGCCGTCTAATGAGTCGTCCTTGTCGCCGCCTCGGCCGCCAGTGCTCGAGCGACTGTTCTGTGGCGACTTTTTGTCGGAGATTTTCTCCACGCCCTTCTTTCTTGATGGTAGCTGTTTTAAATTGGAATAAGTGCGACTTCAGAGTACACAGTTATCAAGTCAAGATGGCAGTCCATCTGCAGCGAGCGAGGAGGCAAAGCAGTTGTGCCCATCTACTAACTACTGGATATGTGTACATGTACACAGGCAAACACTGAAGAATGTACATTTACACAGGCAAACACTGAAGAATGTACATGTACACAAGCAAACACTGAAGAATGTACATGTACACAGGCAAACACTGAAGAATGTACATGTACACAGGCAAACACTGAAGAATGTACATGTACACAGGCAAACACTGAAGAATGTACATGTACACAGGCAAACACTGAAGAATGTACATGTACACAGGCAAACACTGAAGAATGTACATGTACACAGGCAAACACTGAAGAATGTACATGTACACAGGCAAACACTGAAGAATGTACATGTACACAAGCAAACACTGAAGAATGTACATGTACACAGGCAAACACTGAAGAATGTACATGTACACAAGCAAACACTGAAGAATGTACATGTGCACAGGCAAACACTGAAGAATGTACATGTACACAGGCAAACACTGAAGAATGTACATGTACACAGGCAAACACTGAAGAATGTACATGTACACAAGCAAACACTGAAGAATGTACATGTGCACAGGCAAACACTGAAGAATGTACATGTACACAGGCAAACACTGAAGAATGTACATGTACACAGGCAAACACTGAAGAATGTACATGTACACAAGCAAACACTGAAGAATGTACATGTGCACAGGCAAACACTGAAGAATGTACATGTACACAGTAGGCACACATATTGAGGATATAACTTTACAACTGCGCTGACTTTCTCATTGTCAGGCGTCGTAGAACCTCTCTATCCGGTCCTCGGGTCTTTTGAAATTTCACAATAGCAATCCGGTCCGGTCCGCTCAGGGTTTGCGTCTTCACAGCTCTCTTCTCTAATTTCCTCTCCTCTCTTCTCTTCTCCTCTCCTCTCTTCTTCTTTCCTCTCCTCTCCTTCTTTCCTCTCCTCTCCTCTCTCTTCTCCTCTCCTCTCCTCTCTTCTCCTCTCCTCTCCTCTCTTCTCCTCTCCTCTCTCCTCTCTTCTCCTCTCTTCTCTCTTTTCCTCTCCTCTCTCCTCTCTTCTCCTCTCCTCTCTTCTCTCTTCTCCTCTCTTCTCTCTTCTCCTCTCCTCTCTCCTCTCTTCTCCTCTCCTCTCTTCTCCTCTCCTCTCTTCTCTCTTCTCCTCTTCTCTCTTCTCCTCTCCTCTCTTCTCTCTTCTCCTCTCTTCTCCTCTCTCCTCTTCGCTCTTCTCCTCTTCCCTTCCTCTCCTCTTCTTTCCTCTCCTCTCCTCTCTTCTCCTCTCCTCTCTTCTCTCTTCTCCTCTCCTCTCTTCTCTCTTCTCCTCTCCTCTCTCCTCTCTTCTCCTCTCCTCTCTTCTCTCTTCTCCTCTCCTCTCTTCTCTCTTCTCCTCTCCTCTCTCCTCTCTTCTCCTCTCCTCTCTTCTCCTCTCTTCTCTCTTCTCCTCTTCTCCTCTCCTCTCTTCTCTCTTCTCCTCTTCTCTCTTCTCCTCTCCTCTCTTCTCTCTTCTCCTCTCTTCTCCTCTCTCCTCTTCGCTCTTCTCCTCTCCCCTCCTCTCCTCTTCTTTCCTCTCATATTCTTTCCTCTCCTTTCCTTTCCTCTCCTCGCCCTCCTCTTCTATCTCATCTCTTCTCTCCTCTCGTCTCGTCACTTTTCGCCTCGCCTTGCCTCTCCCTTATCGCCTCTCTTGTTTCCTATCTCTCATCTCTCTTCTCTCTCCTCTCCTCTAACTCTCAGTGATGCACTAGGTTTTCTATCTGACCCTTTAGATAAAAAGTTCGCCGACCCCTGATCTAGACTTTAGTAGGGAATCATTCGTACAAGATGATCGTATATGCATAATCCATAGCGATGTCACTACAGGTTCAGACTAGAGCGCTTGGAGAATAAAAAAAGAGTTTGTTTGCTTCAACAAACTACTAAGAGCGGCAAAGTATGCAGAACAGACAAAAAACCGCACATTTTAAGCTAGCAAAACGTTTTATACGACTGTATATAAAAGTACTAATTGTCAAAGAAATCACCCCAGCTTAATTTGGGCCAAGCTGACACAGAGGGCGGGGCTGACTGCGCAATAAGTGTAATTAGGTAATAATAATTAACAATTTATTAACTTGTTATATTAAATGTGTAGTCGTTAAAGCGGCTTACACAATGCGCACGGTGTACACAGACAAACAGATAGTGACTGTACTGAAGTGCAAGTTTATGTACACAATTATAATGTAAGATATATATCATCAATGCAAGATTAAATAAATGTAAATTAGCTGCTTTTGTAAGAGAGACAGACATGATTACAGAGGCCCGCGGACGGGGCCCACAAGGAGCAGGACACAGACGGCATCTTAAAATTGCCGCCATTTGACTAATCAAATGATTAAAACAAGGTCAAATCTGCTACACAAGCAAAGATATTTGGTAGAAATGAAACATTTTCAAAAGCAGGAGATTAGTAAGTAAAACAGAGGAAAGGAGCAAACTCAGGAAAAAATCGGCTTTCTATGCTTGAATTCTTTGCGGACGTGTGCGGCTAAAAAAATTCCGATCGGATAATTTTGCAACAAATTTAAAAACAGACAACAACACACAAAACTGCCGCTTCGGATCGAAATTGCTGGTGCGTCAGTGAAACAAGATGATCATTTAATAAGATATTAAAATTATTAAATGTTTATAGAATTAATCAGGAAACTGTCAGCCATGATTATTTAATAAAATTTGTTAATAACAACAGAGAAAATCGTACACTTGGATAGATTACAACGCGGAAACAAATAATTATATTAACTATAATTAACACAAACAACACAGCATATACTCGTATGATTGAATCTAATTAAGAAGCTGGGCTGAGAGGGAGATAGAGATGAAGAGAGGATAGAGAGAGGAATGTGTGTGTGTGTGTGAGAGAGAGAGAGAGAGAGAGAGAGAGAGAAGGGGATGTGTGTGTGTGAGAGAGAGAGAGAGAGAGAGAGAGAGAGAGAAGGGGATGTGTGTGTGTGGAGAGAGAGAGAGAAGGGGGTGTGTGGGAGAGAGAGAGAGAGAGAGAGAGAGAGAGAGAAGGGGATGTGTGTGTGTGTGTGTGAGAGAGAGAGAGAGAGAGATGTGAGAGAATGAGACAAGAACGGGAAGAAGACCTGTGCACTTTCAAATCGTGGCAGAAAGCTTTCAAGTGACTGCAACATGAGTGACACAAAGGACTAATCCAGTGACCATATTCGAATTTTGCCACGACTTGAATTAGCAACACTTCATCACCCTGTCTCAGCCTAGCCTCAGGTGGGCAGAATCAGCGAGCGAACCAGTTCTTGCAGATTAGCCAGCACATCCGGCCTGACGGAGCTCAGAGCTGGCAGCACCCGGTCAATCTGAGCTTGCAAATCCGGCACAAAGTTCTGCGCCAAGCCCTGCTGCCTGTAGGCCGCCTGAACGTCAGTCATTCTGGCGCGCAATTGTCGGACAGATTCTTCCGCCGCTCGCAGTCGGTCTTCTGATCCGGCGTTAAAATCTTCCGCTATGCGTTGAATGCTGGCTGCCAAATCTGCTGTGCTGACGGCCTTGCTATTCTGCATGTGCTGCTGCTGCTGTTGCTGCTGTTGCTGCTGCTGCTGCTGCTGCTGTTGCTGCTGCTGCTGCTGATGAAGCTGTTGAGAAGGCTGTTGCTGTTGCTGCTGTTGCTGAATCTGCGTCGACATGTGCTGCTGTTGCTGAGGCTGCTGCTGCTGCTGCTGCTGCTGCTGCGGCTGAGCCGACTGTACAAGCTCCTGGAAGCTGGACAGAGACTGTCCACCAACTGAGGCCACCTGAGCGAGGCCGGGCATAGGACCCTGGGTGACAGCTAGCAGAGCCACTGTGCCAGGCGGCAGGCCAGGCAGATTCTGGAGCTGCATCAGCTGCTGACCAGCCGGCATGAGCAGCTGCTGGCCTTGCCCGCCCGGCCCGCCCGCCATCAGCATCTGCTGGCAAATATAGGGGGGTGATGGAGCTCAGAGCCACTGCTTGAAATCCGAATTCACCGATTCAATAGAGACCAGAGCTCACTGGCACATTGGAAATCTCACTCTATCTGGACTGGCACATTGGAAATCTCACTCTATCTGGACTGGCACATTGGAAATCTCACTGTCTGGACTGGCACATTGGAAATCTCACTCTATCTGGACTGGCACATTGGAAATCTCACTCTATCTGGACTGGCACATTGGAAATCTCACTCTATCTGGACTGGCACATTGGAAATCTCACTCTATCTGGACTGGCACATTGGAAATCTCACTCTATATCTGGACTGGCACATTGGAAATCTCACTCCCGAGCATATCAAATTAAGCACAGAATTTCGAGCTCACCTGTTGCTGCCCGCCCGCCGGAACCAGGAACTGCTGCTGTCCAGTATTCAGCCCGGACAGCTGGCTGGCTGGTACCAGCACCTGTTGCTGACCGCTGGCAGACACCAGCACCTGCTGCTGACCGCTAGCTGGTACTAACACCTGTTGCTGACCACTAGCGGGCACTAGCATCTGCTGCTGACCTCCGGCAGACACCAGCATCTGTTGATGACCACTAGCAGGCACGAGCATCTGTTGCTGACCGCTAGCGGGCACCAGCACCTGTTGCTGACCGCTAGCGGGCACCAGCACCTGTTGTTGAGCTCCAGCCGGTAGTAGCATCTGCTGCTGACCAGCCGGTACCAACAGCTGCTGGTGGCCCACTGTAGTCGGGACCAGCAGCTGCTGCTGAAGTGACTGTTGCTGCTGCTGCTGCGGTTGCTGCTGGTTCACAACAACAGACCCGGCCGCTTGGCTATTATTGAGAATGGATGACTCGTCCTCAGTTGATTTCCGGACGCCAGCAGTAGCGGCCGGCGCAGTCGCCGCCGCCCCCGCCGCAGCGGCGCCGCCCGGACGAGCTCCGGCGCCGCTTCCCGCGCCGCTGCCAGCGCCGGAACCAGTTTTGGCTCTCTTAGCCGGACTTGGTGCCGACGTAGACGGATGATTGCTAGCCGACCGTTGCGCGTCCAACGCTTTGAGCTTCTCTTGAAAGGCCCGGTGCGCTTCGGTCTGCTTGTAGGCTGACAGCTCCTGCTCATAGGCGGCGAACGCTTTGGTATAGAGCTGCTGGTAGCGCTGCTTCTCATCCGCTGACAGGTCGCGCCACTGCTGCGCTACCACTTTAATCTGGTCGCGACCTTTCAGCTTCAGTTCCGGCGTGTCTTTAATATGCGCGCCTAGCTGCTCCATTTTCTCTTTGACAAATACGGTGTAGGCCGACCGGGGATTCACCGGCTCCTGGGGATCGCGGCGCGCCTGCCGGGACCGGCGCCCGGTGCCAGCCGGCTTGCGCGGCTTTGCCGGCCTCGGCGGCGTCACCGAGGACGCATCGCCGCCGCCGGCCGCCGCTGCGGCGTCGGCCGCTGCCGCGGCCGCCCGCGTCGTCACGTCTTCGATTATGCGTGAGAGCGACACTTTGACGGCGGGTGGGCTGCGCGCTGGCGGCGGGCGGTTCGGGACGGCGAGACAGTGTAAATATTCGAAATTCGGGGCATCTTGAGGCACTGCAGTGTTCTGCGAATCCCAATGGGGCATCTTGAGGCACTGGAGTGTTCTGCGAATCCCAATGGGATATCTTGAGGCACTGGAGTGTTCTGCGAATCCCAATGGGGCATCTTGAGGCACTGGAGTGTTCTGCGAATCCCAATGGGATATCTTGAGGCACTGGAGTGTTCTGGGAATCCCAATGGCAACTTGTCGTCGCGCGCAACCAAGCGCGATATTGCTAAGTTTTTCCATCGCTACGGCCCGCTGGAGGATATCCTGCTGCGTGACGGCTTTGGCTTCGTACAGCTGAGCTCCTCAACTGACGCCGAAGATGCTGTTGACTATCTGAACGGCCGGGACCTGTGCGGCAGCCGGGTGTCGCTGGAGATGGCCAGGTCGGAGCGCCGTGGCGGCCGCGATCGCTATGGTCCGCCAACGCGCACCAGGTACCTACTTTTAGTAGTATTATAACTGTTTTTTGCCCTGCCACAACCAGCGCTGAGTCAATTCTGTCAATTCTGCTGACTCCTAAGCATGTAGAAGGTGTGCCCCCATACACACGCCCATTCAGTGCGTACAGTGGCCCTGACTTATAATCGCCAGGCATGTACACTGTGCCTTAGGGAGATTGGCCGAGCACAACCCCAAATTAATGTGTAGATACCATTGAATTGCTCCGCCCCTTATTAATTTATTAATTTGTCATAGAACCGTTCTCTTAAAAGTTCGGCAAGTTCCAATCTATGCAGTTCCATATTAATTTGGAGACGGCCCCCAACCTGGCCGCTGTACACTTCGGGCATTGTCTCGTCGCTAATTGCGGGCTTTTGTCGCCTTGATTTGCGGCAGCACTCATAGCGGCCCCTGCAGGTAATTAACTAACCTGAATGTAGAGCCACAGGCACGTAAAACTCGCGGTTATCACGTAATAATCAATGCTGTACAAAGCGACGAAAAACCATGTTTTGAGTGATTTGAGTCAGGAAAAATGAGTGAAACCTAAATTGAAACTCAATACACTATAGCTTTCTTGAAACCTGTCGCAAATGCCCTGGGCCTTATTGACGTATTTATGTCGCTAAGAATACTGCAAAAATCGCCAATTCAGGCACCGCCTGGTTGTCAAGAACCTGGGCTCCGACGTCAAGTGGCAGGACCTTAAAGACCTGGTTCGCCGCGCCGGCGAGGTCACCTTCGCTGACGTACACCGACCTGTTCGAGGCGAAGGCATCGTTGAATTTGAGAGTCGTGACGATATGCGCCGGGCGCTGAAGCAGTACGACGGATTCGAGTGGCACGGCCGCCGGCTGCGCCTGTCTGTTGACGGCGCCGACGACTCGCGACGGTCGCGCCGGTCCCGGTCTAGGTCCCGGTCCAGGTCCAGGTCCCGATCTAGATCCCGTTCTCGCACCCGTTCTCGGTCGCGCTCGCGCCGGTCCAAGTCCAGGTCCCGGTCTAGGGACCGCTCGAAGTCCCGGTCGGTGTCTAGGTCCCGGTCCCAGTCCCGATCACGTTCTCGTTCCAGGTCGCGCTCGCCGATAAATAACAACGACAAGGCCAAGGCTAGGTCGGCGTCCCGGTCCAAGTCCAAGTCTCGGTCTCCGTCCCGCTCGCGCTCCAATTCCCCCGGGTCGCGCCGTTCCCGCAGCGGCTCGCCCGGCGCCCGACGCGACAATAACGGCGCCGCTGCCGAGCGCCGGTCCCGAAGCCGCAGCGACTCCAGAGGCTCGCGCTGATGTGGCGGCTAACAATGACTATGGAGAGCGGCAGCGGATGGCCCGGGCTAATTGCAGACTCCTGGTGGGCCCAGATTCGCCGCCTGCCAAGCCAGCTCCCAGTATGTTTAGCCATTGTTATTGCCTGTCCTATTGTTTTCTCTGTTTATCAATTAAGTTCGGGCCTGTTAAAAATTCTTATTTATCCGTTGTGTCTCCCTGATATTTATTTTGTGGCTGTTGTGTGTTTTCTTGCTGTCGCTGCTGCTGCTGCTGTTTCTTTTTAAAATCGGAATTTTCTGTTAGAAATTTACGTAAAAAAGCAAACGGTTTTCAGTAGTTAGGAAAGCAAATCCATGTTGTGTCCGTGTTTTAGGCTATTCCAGCAGGAGCAGCGGCTTCGGTGTTTATCTGTTCCGTATTTTGCACACACAATAACATCTTACTGAACCGCCGATCGTCCCTGAAATGCAAATTTCTGCCGTGTTTTTACCAGCCTGTTGGGGGTATTTCAAATGCAGCACACCGAGCAAATAACGGGACATTAATTTAAACTCTGCTACGGTTCTCCTACTACAAGTAGTGTAAAATCATTAATTCCTCACTAGTTTGTCATTTCTGCTTGGTCAATTTGTTCTTTGATATTGTAAAGCTCGAAAAATGTTAATTAACTTTTTTATCAAAGTTTTTTATTGCTGGCCTCTTACGAGCATAATTTCTATAACAACACTGAACGCAACCTAAATCCATCAGTCGATATGTGAGGAAGTGTCGACTGGCGATTCATAATTTCCTTTTTATTGACCGTGTTAGAAACCACAAGTTCTCTGTAAACAAGCTGTCCCCCTGTTCAACACCTTTATGGGTTCGCTGACCAGTTATTTTTAATAGCAAACATACCTTAATAATTAATAAGCTATCCGGGCAACTTAGTTGGCTAAGCTCCAACTGATATAATATTTTACTGGACGCGTCCCAATGCTAGCAGTCGACGAAACGCCGAGTGCGCGCCTGTCTTCGCCGGCAGGGTGCCCGCCGACAGTGCAACAGGTCGGTTGAGTGACCAATCTTAAGGCTGACAAGCAGCAGGCCAGCATGCGCCTCGTCCACCTGCTGTTCGAGCGAGTCTTCTCAGCGTCCAAGTCTTGGCCACGATGTGGAGTAACGCACCGCCTTCTGTCGGTCTGGTATGGCCTCTGACTGCAGGACCAACCTCACAGAAGGAAACGCAGTCCGCAGCCCAGGCAAGCCAGTAACGATGCCAGAGATTCTCGAAAGCGTCTAGGAAACAGCTACCGCCGAGGTAGACGAACTGCTGACATCGCGGAAGTTCCGTCGCCTGTCCGTCAGCGTCTGTATAAGAAGCCTAGAATTCACTCCTTAAGGAAGCTTACACTGGCATCTCTCTTATTTGTAGTTAATACTTTCGACACACTAATAGAGTACTAGAAAAACAGTTTAATAGCACTGATTTATCGACTTATGATGTACTTTTATGTTGTAATTGTGAGTTCTTTGCTGCAGACTGTTGTATGGGATATTTACTTGGGAATCTTTACCCCGGTGAGAGGCATTACTGCCCATTCCGCCGACTCCCCTGAGCAGGCGCACAAGCGCGTGGATACGTACGCGATCATACGCACAGGCACACACTCACACAGGAGTGTACAGCGGCCCTAACTTTATTTATCATTAGGCATGTACACTTCACTGTGCCTTGGGTACTGGCCCTCAAGGCCGTTAATTGCACGAGCAGAGCCAAGCCGAAGTTCCAATTTAGCCCCAAAAATTAATGCGACTGCACTTGGAATCGAGCCCGGGCCGCTGGCACATGAGAGCTGCGCACTGGCTCTGGGGGGGGGGGCACGGACCCCCTTTGTACAATATGAAATCTTACAATTAAGATTATTTTTTCCTTTCACGAGTAGACGTATATGGAGCAATTACTGAATTATTGCCTTAAAATAATTGGATTGTCAATATTGACGCAAGATATAAATCGAGGATTAGCCGCAGCACTTATTGCGTGCAGATTTTTTCAGGCTCGGTCGCTTTTTATACGAAAAAAAGGTAGTTATATAGATAGATTTCGTGTTGTTACCATGGAAACTTAATCGTCTGATTTTGAATTTGAAATATAAGCTTAGTCGCTCAGATTCTGTTGGCGCTTATTTTTATGTTATGATAGTGAAGTGAGCTCCGCGAATTTGACACCTATGAAAAAATTTATGGCTAGTCTTTTTAATGCTTTACGTGTCTGGGTATACAAAACTATATATACACTACAAGGTGCTGCGAACGGGCAATACAGCAATAAAAAGCTAATGAATATGAAATCCCAGGCGCAACCGCACAAACAAAACAAAGGAAACTAAATAGGTTTAATTACGATCGCCGTATTTTTCTGCAGTAAAGAAATTGCATATTGATATTAAGTCTGCGTTCTAAATTCTATTCATGTACGTTGCGGACGTGCCGAAAGTCAAGTCTATTTTGCTGTGCAAAGTCAACACAGACTGTAAACGGACTTGTCGTCTTCTTACTAGGTGATTTTTCATAGCATTTGGTTTAAACTTTGTCTTAAATAAAAACCAAGGCTCCCAGCTAGACTCCCAAGATACTCAGAAAACTTCACGTGCATGCTCTCGAATATTTTTACCAGCTATCTCATCCAATGACATCGGATTTTTGTGCATGGATCGTGTCCCTGAATCCAACATCGTTAAGCCTTTCGCATGCCTATATAAGTGACGGCTACAGCGCTACAGATACTTTCAAGTTCAACTGTATCGAGTGGCACAGTTAAATCATCTGATTCTTTTCTTCTGATGAAAGTCTGACACATCTGTAAAAGTTTATTGGTCAGGTTGCTAACCTGTACTTCTAGGTAAAAAATCACAATAACGGTGGCGCTATATAAAAAAATACGACTATAAACAATCTTAATCTTGGATAAAAGGAATAAATATTAAATATGTAGGCTATCTACTAATTGTATATCAGATCTGCAATATGATGCGCCAATGACGGCAGTCTCTGGACTGCTCTTAAGCTAGTGCATAGTCCGGTACTTTCACGAGCGCATGCGAGACTAGATGCACTGTGCGGAAAGGAGTGGCAGGATGTCCGGTTGGAAAACTGTGGGAGATTTTTAACAGCGCATGCGCAATAGCGCAACAAATTAAAAGTCAATCCTCCAGAGTAATGCAGTGCAGGCCGTCAACAACTTTGCTTGAGCTGCGGCAGCCCCTGTTGCTGGCATTGGGTTCGTCGTTCTCCCGGCCCGGCCGCCTCGCCGACTCTTTGTTTTTGCTAATGTCCTCAGTTGAGCCGTTGTCGTCTGGGCGACCGCGCTGCCGACGTTGCCGTCCATTTTTGTTGCCGCCGCGGCGCAGTCCAATTGTGAAAGCGTCGCGCAATCGCTGCCGCACTGAATCTTCCAGCACCGGGATGTCGGTGATCGTTTCCGATTCTTTCCTTGCAGTCGATGAAGAAGATGCGACCGTTGTTGCGGGCGTGGATCCCGATGCTTTGCTTTTGTTCTTTCGTTTGAGCCGGTCGCGTCGTTTGCCAGAATCGATCGGCAACTCCTTTAGTGCCACTTCGTCAACGTCGTCGCACTCGCTGGCGTCGATTTCCAAAACGAAGGCGCTGTCAGCCTCTTCGTCCTCGTCGCTTACGGAGCCGCCGGAGTCGGCGGAGAGGCGTCGGCGAGCTGTCAGTCGAGTCTCCTGATCTGGCCGCTCGCACCAGGAAGGACCGGCGCCGCCGTCTAATGAGTCGTCCTTGTCGCCGCCTCGGCCGCCAGTGCTCGAGCGACTGTTCTGTGGCGACTTTTTGTCGGAGATTTTCTCCACGCCCTTCTTTCTTGATGGTAGCTGTTTTAAATTGGAATAAGTGCGACTTCAGAGTACACAGTTATCAAGTCAAGATGGCAGTCCATCTGCAGCGAGCGAGGAGGCAAAGCAGTTGTGCCCATCTACTAACTACTGGATATGTGTACATGTACACAGGCAAACACTGAAGAATGTACATGTACACAGGCAAACACTGAAGAATGTACATTTACACAGGCAAACACTGAAGAATGTACATGTACACAAGCAAACACTGAAGAATGTACATGTACACAGGCAAACACTGAAGAATGTACATGTACACAGGCAAACACTGAAGAATGTACATGTACACAGGCAAACACTGAAGAATGTACATGTACACAGGCAAACACTGAAGAATGTACATGTACACAGGCAAACACTGAAGAATGTACATGTACACAGGCAAACACTGAAGAATGTACATGTACACAGGCAAACACTGAAGAATGTACATGTACACAAGCAAACACTGAAGAATGTACATGTACACAGGCAAACACTGAAGAATGTACATGTACACAAGCAAACACTGAAGAATGTACATGTGCACAGGCAAACACTGAAGAATGTACATGTACACAGGCAAACACTGAAGAATGTACATGTACACAGGCAAACACTGAAGAATGTACATGTACACAAGCAAACACTGAAGAATGTACATGTGCACAGGCAAACACTGAAGAATGTACATGTACACAGGCAAACACTGAAGAATGTACATGTACACAGGCAAACACTGAAGAATGTACATGTACACAAGCAAACACTGAAGAATGTACATGTGCACAGGCAAACACTGAAGAATGTACATGTACACAGTAGGCACACATATTGAGGATATAACTTTACAACTGCGCTGACTTTCTCATTGTCAGGCGTGTGTCAGCATCCCATTATAGGATTTGGCGGCAGTTAATTGCACAACAAGTCCTGCACCCCAGGTCAAAATATTAAGACCGCACGCGGAATCGAACCCGGCTACTTTGGTGCGATAGTCCGCCGCTGACTCCGCCTACTTAGTTACTCTGCTCCCTGTGCAAGCATGCAGTAGTGTGTTTTGAGCTGCATGAACTCACCTTGATGATGGCTTCCATCCTTTTTAGCGGCTTCTTCCATTTGGATTTGGCACTGCTTTCTCTTTCGGACTCGCTGCGCTGAAATGAAAACAAATTAGTAAATATCATTAGGACAGTGACAGTGTCCAGCTTCTTGAATGACAGTTTTTTGAAGTGACACGCGCTCATATCTGTGCCGTATGCCCAAACTGGCTGGATTTTCCCGGGAACTGCAGACTCACAGCCAGCGCCCGAGGATTCAATCTCGCTGCTCTTTGCTGCTCCAGACCGAAGACATCATTCGAAGATTGAAATAGTCGGCTGACAGGCGTTGAGCCGCTGTCATGGTCAGCTGCACTGTTGTCAATAGCAACTGGCGGGCAGCTGGGGTTGCGCACATGGCACCAACGGGTGCCAGAATCTTCTGTCTGCAGCATCTCCGACAGATTTCAATGCATATCTGTGACTCCTCTAGATCCTCTAGGCCTTTATATACTGATGCTAGCTAGCTTCTAAAACTCAGCCATTTTTTAAACTAACAGCTCACTCTAGCCCGGCTATATTCACGTCCAGGTAAAACTGGTTGAACTCTGATAGCAGGGAGACGAGATTTGGAAAGCCAGGTATGCACCAAAGCTGTAGAGCTATTGGGCCGCAAGTTCATGCGGCATGTGCACGACGCGGGCCGGAAATCTCTGAATGAGAGCTGCAGGGCTTGGTCTGCAATGATTAACTGCAGGGAGGTCCCAATGTGCTTCAGAAGGTCGGAAGTGCGCTTGAGCTCGCTCGCTCCTGGTTGCCATGGAGCTGCGGTTGTCGCCCACCTCCACAGGGAAGCAAGTCAGCTGGTTTTGCACTCCCTATGGGACCCATCGACATTGCGGATGCGACAATAAAAGCGCGTCCTTGAAAAAGTTCATTGGGCTGCCTGGGTCTTTATTGTCGCTCCCTCAAGATTTATTTCATCGCAGTGTAGCCCCTCATAGTGCATTAAACATTCAACTGGAGGTGAGCTGGCCGGTAATTAAAAGATCAACTATTCATCCTATGGTACTTACTTTTATAGAATCAATAGTGCGCAACCCGACTCACCTCTTCGTCTGTCTCTTTGTCTTGCTCGTTAATCTTGGCCTTTTTGTCTCGACGTTTTCCGTTGCTCGACTTGCCCTTTCGCGTCTTTTTATCATCTTCAGTTTCTTTTGTCTTCTCGTTACCCCTCGATTCTTCTGCCTTGGTCTGCTTCTCGGCATTGGCGCTTGATGGAGAGTCAGCTGGCTCCTCCTCGTCGCCGCCCGCGTCCTGGTCCTCGCCGCTGATTGCAACCCGCGACTTTTTAACCCGTTTCGCTTTGCGCCGCTTGGACTTTTCCGAGTTTCCATCGTCTTCCTCGGCGCCGCTCTCTGATTTGGTCTTCTCTGCGCTCTCGGCGGCCTTCCGCAACTTCTGCTCCACCTTGTCGACCAGCGGCTCAGCCCCGATGATGTCTTCCAGCGGCTTCATCATCAGCTTGTGCACTTCCTGCCATTTATCGAGCAGCCAGGACTTTTTTAAACTCGACGCTTTGGTCGGCTCTTGCTCAAGACGGGCCTCTAGCTCGGCCTGCAGATTCAGCATTCGCTGGCGGATGGCATCAGCCTGCTGTTGCTTCTGCTGGCTGGCCAACCAGCGCGGATTTTTGCCAGCCATTTTGCTTCCATCTGCGCCGTTGCCGTTGCTTTCAGCGGCGTCAGACTCGGCTGCGAAGAGCTGCGTAGTGGCCGAGCCCAGCTTAGCCGATTCTGCCATGCCCAGCTTGTAGACCAGCTGAGTACGCTCGTACGCTTTCTACTTGCGATATTTGTTCGCAGGCTGTCTCAGTGTATTATTGCTATCCTGCCTGTCTCAATAATGATACTGGGCGAGCAGAATTAGTCCTATAGTCTTTTTATTGCTTTAATAGATACGCGATGAGCTCGCCTGCGGCGGGGTTGGCCGAACAGGGACAGACGAAATAAAAGTTTGAGCAGCCGGTCCAATCGTGCGCATTTTAATTTAAGCGTCTTACAAGCCCAGCACCCCCCATTATAGTTGGCATTCATTCTTCACCGCCCGTGTGTCTCTTCATTTTTTTCGACCCCACTTGAATGGGAAAGCTGGCCTGCGCAGTGTTCCTCTTCAAGCCCTTCTCGAGAAGCTGTCCAGGCAATTTCAGGGTCTCTAGCTACTTCGTAGTAGATGTTATTTCAATGAATTTCAATAAATTTTCTAAATTAACCATCGAAGCTTGTTGTGACCTCCTCATCTTTGTCATACATGTAGTAATCATACTGTATTATTGTAGCAAAAAGTACTGGTTGTACTTTTACTTTACAAGCGCATTAGCGGAGACAATGAGACAGTTCCAGAATTGTGGCTTCACAAATTTGATCGTTTCATTCTCACATTGGTGACAGATTCCAGACCTTGTAGCAGCAGAAGACTGCAAACATCGGTTCAAGTTCGTGTCATCTTATTAAACACAAGCACACACTTAATGCATCCTTGGAGCTGAACTTGTAAAAGACGGCCAGTTTCCTTCAATAGTTTTTCTGCCCTTATGCTGTCTCTATTATCTTTGAGCAGAGCATTTAGTATTCACGCATTACTGTACAAGAGAGGCCGGCGCACTCCAGTTCACAGCGTACCACAGCCGTTTGAATTGCTGCCTACAATAGAGATCGAATGGAGAGACAAATTGAAAGACTTGCATGGCTTGTCCTGCAGCAGCGACTCTGTCCACTGCAGCTCGCTCAATATCCAAGCTGGCTTGCATGACCCCCTTGCGACAGCGTCTCAAGCTATAAAAATGCCCGTCCTCTTAGCCAAGCACAATGAGCCTGCGCATAGCTTGTAAAAGCATTGCTGTTCAAAATTTGTTTGCCTATCGGAGGGTTGTAGGATGTTTTTTTGCGAGCGTTTCCACAAAGCCACTAAAATGTTATTCATTTCCGGGGGGGGGGGGTTGTGCTTTCATATATCTGACACTTTATGTCTCCGAAACTTCAACTCCGCGAAACTTCATATATCCGACTTTTCATATCTCCGACACTTCTTAGCTCTGACACTTCATATCTCCGACACTTCATATCTCCGACACTTCATATCTCCGACACTTCATATCTCCGAAACTTCCTATCTCCGACACTTCCTATCTCTGACTTTTCATATCTCCGACACTTGATATCTACGAGTATCGCTAAGGTTTAAGTGACTAAATCCAGAACCGAGACTCTCAGAGTCAAATTTGAGTGACTAAATCCAGAACCGAGACTCTCAGAGTCAAATTTGAGTGACTAAATCCAGAACCGGAACTCTCAGGGTCAAATTTGAGTGACTAAATCCAGAACCGGGACTCTCAGAGTCAAATTTGAGTGACTAAATCCAGAACCGAGACTCTCAGAGTCAAATTTGAGTGACTAAATCCAGAACCGGAACTCTCAGGGTCAAATTTGAGTGACTAAATCCAGAACCGGGACTCTCAGAGTCAAATTTGAGTGACTAAATCCAGAACCGGAACTCTCAGGGTCAAATTTGAGTGACTAAATCCAGAACCGGGACTCTCAGAGTCAAATTTGAGTGACTAAATCCAGAACCGAGACTCTCAGAGTCAAATTTGAGTGACTAAATCCAGAACCGGGACTCTCAGGGTCAAATTTGAGTGACTAAATCCAGAACCGGGACTCTCAGAGTCAAATTTGAGTGACTAAATCCAGAACCGGGACTCTCAGAGTCAAATTTGAGTGACTAAATCCAGAACCGGAACTCTCAGGGTCAAATTTGAGTGACTAAATCCAGAACCGGAACTCTCAGGGTCAAATTTGAGTGACTAAATCCAGAACCGGGACTCTCAGAGTCAAGTTCAAGCGGCTTAAAGTCGCTACTGGAACTCAACTCTCAAAGAGCGACAAAGATTGTAGATGAAGCGACAGTCATTCTATAGACTTTTAGATTGCTTGAATCTTTGCTTTGCGGTTTTATTGCCATTTTCTACAATGGAGAATAGCCACAAAAATGACCCAAAAAAGCACCCAATTACCCATTACCCATGTATAGAGCTATTGTCGATGAAGTCGTGGTTTATGACTTTAAAGTGAATCCAAACACCACGAAAGCTGGTCCAATCGCTCAGGCACCGCCAAGCAGCTCCAGCATTGTCCTTAGCCTGTCTTTGTCGTCGAAGCCACCCAACTTTGTCTTCTTCTTCTGGCCGCTCCGTTTAAGCTGGCGCCGACTGCTGCCTCTGCTATGCGCGCGCTGGTTGCGCCTGAAATTGATTAATTTTTACTATTATTTTGCAACGTTACGCTAGTAGGCTGGAAGCTAAGCTAGATGCACACAAATAGACTTCACTCTGTCATCATTACTCCTTTGCCAACTTTTTACAGTGCTTTTTTGCGAAACCAGCTGCCGTAGAGACTGCTTCCCCTGAACTTCTCATCAAACTCTTATCAGGGATCAAATCAAGTCAAGTGAAGTCAAGATTGTGAGAGTCGTGAGCAGGTTGATCATAAGCACTCTAACCCCTCTCACCCTTCTCACCCTGCTTATTCTTCTTCCCCTTCTCATCCAATCACCTTCTCAACCTTCTAGCATTTCGGTTGTGGGCACCCTGACGCAACGTCTTTGGCGACATTGTCCCGCAAACCAGCGCTGACGGCAACTCGTACACACGCTCACACAGGGTGCACAGCGGCCCTGACTTTCTAATCGTCAGGCATGTGCACTGTCTGTGCCTTGTGGGTTGGCCCACATGGGTGCGAATCGCACGACAACCCCCGGGCCCCAACTTAATACAATGTATGGCCGCGCACGGAATCGAACTCGGAATTGTGCCGAGTGTCAGACGCGTCTAGCGCTGAGCTACACGGCCCCCTAGGTTTAGGGTTAGGGATAGGGTTAGCAAACGGCAGTCAAAAATCGTAAACCCCTTTTACCCCTCTCACCCCTCTCACCCCTTTCACCCTCTCACCCTCTCACCCTCTCACCCCTCTCACCCTCTCACCCCTCTCACCCTCTCACCCTCTCCCCCCTCTCACCCTCTCACCCCTCTCACTCTCTCACCCCTGTCACCCCTCTCACCCTCTCACCCCTGTCACCCCTCTCACCCTCTCACCCTGTCACCCCTCTCACCCTCTCACCCCTCTCACCCCTCTCACCCCTCTCACCCCTCTCACCCCTCTCACCCCTCTCAACTCTCTCACCCCTCTCAACTCTCTCAACTCTCTCACCTCTCTCAGCCCTCTCTCTCACCTTTGGCCACTGCGCTTTGATTTTCCGCGGCCGCCCGCCTTGCCGCCCTTCCAGCCCCGCTCACGCCAGTACTTCTCCCGTCGCCTGGTAAGGAAGCGCCGATAATCTGCCGCCGGATCTTCGGCTTCTCCCCGCTGGCCCCGGCGGCCCTGACGGTCCGACCGGCCACCGCCGATCAATACCATCTTGGCCGAGCCGACTCGAACCCGCTTCCCGTTTGCCACCAACACAAAGCGAAGCGCAACGTCGCCGTGGCGCCGGTCTCGCTTAGAACGGCGCATCAGTCGGTGCGCCTGTCGCAACAGCTTGCGCAGGGATAGGCGCAGGGTGCACTCGTTTCTATGGCAACTGGTGCGTACGCCGCTCAACCGTTGGCCGCCGCCACTTGAGCTGCCAGCGGCCACAGCTTTCTGACTTTTTCTTGACGGCTTTGCGTGTCTCTGGCGACAGTTCTTCGGCGGCTTGGAGCCGAGCGGCAGAGCGACCAGATCTTTCCCGATCTGGTTGGACCAGAACGGACATAACATGTACGCTTGTAATTCCAAAAAGTTGAGTTCAGTTAAAGATTTAAATAGGCCATTTCGAATGTTGGACTTTTTTACGAATATAATAATTTAAAAATGTTTGATTACACCTACCCCGATAGGCAGATGTGCAACCGACAGCTCAGCCGCAGCTATTTGCGCGGCGCATCTGAAGGCTGCGTACGGCTGTTCCGTCCAAGGACTGATGGGGGGGGGTCGCCACACACACCCTCAATTACCCCAGCTAATGCTGGCACCCATTTTACAGCTGGGTGAACTGAAGCAATGCAGAGTTAAGTGTCTTGCTCAAGGACACAGATTGTTCCGAGTGGGTAGAGAATCGAACCCCCGACCTTCAAGTCGTGAGTCCGACGCTCTAACCACTAGGCTACAACCCCCTGATCAAATATTACCACGAAAGTGTATAAAAACTAGTCTCTTGATTACTGACAATTACAAAACCGGCTACAGGTGTACAGAGACGTTGACTTTCTCACCATCATCAGGACCAACTTTCTTACCTGGTACACAATCCTCCACGACCGATCGCCGCGTTTCCTGGCGTACACCCGGCCGCGCCAGATGGTCAGGCGACGTCCTTCCCAGCCACGCTTCGCCAAAGTGAACAGTGTCATGCGCTGCTGCTTCTGCTTTTTCCTCACTCCTCCTCCTCCTCCTCCTTTTACACTGACGCTGCCCAGCCAGGAGATCCGGTAGGTTGCATCGCCGAACTGCAGCCGGCCCGAGTCGCAGCGGGCTCGGCACTGGCGCCAGCTGCGCGCTCCGTGACCGGCAAGGCGGCGGCACCAGTCGGGCACCGGCTGGCAGGAGGCGGCTGGCAGCAGCTTCGCAGCCGGATAGGCGGTCTGGCAGTTCAGCTTCCTGGCGTTGCTGCCACCGCTGCTCGCTGTCACAGTGTCTGAACTGCCAGTGAGTGGGATAAAGGATAAAGCGATACTGTAGGCTTAGCTAGTCTACTTTGCTTTTGAGGGGCTTGTTTCTTTGGAGCTGGAAGTTTTGCTGCGGATCCTTGTTCTCAAGGGATAAAAGGTTTCAGCATGAAGTCGCAGGCTTAGCCAAACCAACACGCGGATCGTACAAGCGAGGCAATATTGGTTCTGTTCTGTTGCGTCACGCGGATCGTACAAGCGAGGCAATATCGGTTCTGTTCTGTTGCGTCACGCGGATCGTACAAGCAAGGCAATATCGGTTCTGTTCTGTTGCGTCACGCGGATCGTACAAGCGAGGCAATATCGGTTCTGTTCTGTTGCGTCACGCGGATCGTACAAGCGAGGCAATATCGTTCTGTTCTGTTGCGTCACGCGGATC
Source organism: Macrostomum lignano (assembly GCA_002269645.1). Taxonomy (NCBI): domain Eukaryota; kingdom Metazoa; phylum Platyhelminthes; family Macrostomidae; genus Macrostomum; species Macrostomum lignano. The sequence continues at coordinate 29,188 of NIVC01003846.1, forward strand.
GTACAAGCGAGGCAATATCGGTTCTGTTCTGTTGCGTCACGCGGATCGTACAAGCGAGGCAATATCGGTTCTGTTCTGTTGCGTCACGCGGATCGTACAAGCGAGGCAATATCGGTTCTGTTCTGTTGCGTCACGCGGATCGTACAAGCGAGGCAATATCGGTTCTGTTCTGTTGCGTGTTAGCAGCTGGTCAACTCTGCGTCACCAACCTTCCACAATTCCTGAAGCTCCTGAAGTCCTGAACCATCAAATTAGCCATAAAAATGTCACACAAAAGGTGTTAAAAGCGAAGAAAGGAAATCTGTACAAGCCATTTGACAGGGCAAAAGTGAAGGAGCCTCAGGGAACCAAGCGGTGGTAACGCTCAAAAATCGGGAGCCCCCTCCAGGAAATTGTCTACTGAATAGTAGGTAGGAAGGAATTTAAAGCGAATCTCTAACAGAGTGCAAAATCCCGGCCTTTCCCCCCTCCTTCTAAAGCTCCCAAAAAGGGAAGACGACCTGAAAAAAATTTATAGGCTGTTCAGTGATCGCATTAATTTGATTTGCTTGTTTTTAGTCAGCTTTAATTTTGAAGCACCGTTCAATGCAACTAACAGTTAGGAACGGTACTTAACACTTTCGTTTAGCAGAAAATAGCATAAAATACGAGTATGTTTCTGAAATAAAATGGTAAAGACTCACCATGTGACATACAACAGAAATGTCCAGGCTAGCAGAGCAACGCTTTGGGGCTACAACGCAAATTTTAGATATGAATAACATTTTTAGATTAGTTGAATAGCAATCAGCGCCCCCTGTTGGGGAAGCAACAAAGAAAGAAGTTATTATTTTTGAATAAACTGCATGTGGCTTCTGACCTCTCACTCAGCCGTGCCATCTCACCAATTCCCCCGTGAGCCTTGACATCTCAGCAATCCCCCCGTGAGCCTTGACATCTCAGCAATCCCCCCGTGAGCCTTGACATCTCAGCAATTCCCCCGTGAGCCTTGACATCTCAGCAATTCCCCGTAAGCCTTGACATCTCAGCAATTCCCCGTGAGCCTTGACATCTCAGCAATTCCCCCGTAAGCCTTGACATCTCAGCAATTCCCCCGTAAGCCTTGACATCTCAGCAATTCCCCCGTAAGCCTTGACATCTCAGCAATCCCCCCGTAAGCCTTGACTTAAGTAAAGTAGATGTCGAAGGTCGCTACACGAAAAGTATGCCCGGAGATCGGCAACGCACAAAATATAGCTGTGTTTTTTTAAAAGATTTCGCAAAAAAAGTTGCTGCTTTTTGCACAGCGCTGAATGGGGTTGTGGCATAGACTTTAGTGCTCAATTCCCAGGGGGTTGTAGCCTAGTGGTCAGAGCGTCGGACTCACGACTGAAAGGTCGGGAGTTCTAATCTCCATCTACTGGAACAATCTGTGTCCTTGAGCAAGACGCTTAACTCTTGCATTGCTTCAGTTCACCCAGCTGTAAAATGGGTGCCAGCATTAGCTGGGGTAATTGAGGGCGTGTGTGGCGACCCCCCAGTCCTTGGACTGAACAGCCGTACGCAGCCTTCAGATGCGCCGCGCAATAGCTGCGGCTAAGCTGTCGGTTGCACATCTGGCCCATTAGTGCAGGTGTAATCAATTACAAACATTGAAACACTAAAACTGTTACCACTGCGTTGCTCTGCCATCCAGGCTTCGGACTTCTCCTATGCTACTCTCTGCAGGACTCATTTTATGCTTTTTATGTTTTTTTTCTGCGACGTTGGCGACTTTGAGCTGGAATGTAAAATAGCGCTCAAATTCAACGGTTTAAAAACTTACAGATTGGCGGCTCATTTGTCTTCTGCGATGGTAATTCGTCTTAACTTTTCACAAAATATAACTTATTCTCCTTTAAAACGAATAAGGCTTCGAAAAATACATGTATGAAGTTTGAGAGCACAATTTAAGCATGTGTGATTGTTTGACTTGATTTTCAACATTTTCCGTTCACACTGCCCCGTAGCTGCGCCGACAAGCGGCTCTCAAATCCGCCAACACGTTTTCCCATTAGGCCGAATTGTGCCGAAAATGAAATTTTCTTGACCCAGAATCTGACTGACTGGCCGACTGCCCTCTGCCGGGCACCAAAACAGAAAAATCTCGCCAAAAATTCTCAATCAAAACTATTTACCGCGTCCCTAGCTTCAGCAGTTTTACTGTATCAAGTATATTGTTGAATGAGAAAACACTGGTCAGAATGATATTTTGCTGAACCAAGCGAAAGCAATGTCTGCTAGGGCCAATGCAGAGAGTCACAAAAAGCTGAAGTATCATCGAAAAAATATTGATAGAATCGAGCCTGTCTGCAGGCCAGGCCAGTCGGAGTTGGCAGGTCAAAAACGATGAGCAAAATAATAAGTTGCTTCCAATCCATCAAGCAGAGCGGAAAAATCAACATGAAGTACAAAGTAAATAAATCTTTCATTACAGCTGAAGCCAGTTGTCACCAAGTGCAAATTTCACATTGGCACCATTGCAGTCCGCAAAATCAGGTTTTGCATGTTCAAGTAAAAGTTGACCCCTTGAAGTCCGGTTCAGCTGTTCAGCTACTGGACGCAGCAGGCCCGCGAGTTTTCCACCCGGTTGACTCGCCACTGGCTCACCAGCTGCGCGATCTTCATGCCGGCGGCCAGAGACGGGTTGGTCTCGTCCCCGGCCCCGCCGCCTCCGGCCAGTCCTTGTCGCTCCTTGTACACGGCCTCCTCCTGCCGGCTGGGCAGCTCGTTGACCACCCGCACCAGGGTAGCGTCTGACGGGTCAGCGATCGCCAGCAGCGTCAGGGAGCCATCGATGCCGCCGCAGGCGATGCCGCGACCGTCAAGGGCGCTGACCATCGACTTGATCTCGGCGTGCACTTTGAAGTCGGCCAGCAGGGCGGCGTCCTCGACTCGGATTAGCCGGATAGTCTTTCTGCCGCTGTGAAAGTGCGCAATGTACTTGTCGCCCTCCGTGAATATTGTGATGCTGGGAAACACTCCGTCAGAAGTCTGCCGCCGAAGCACCCACTTGGAGTTCTGCGGCTTCCGCAAGTCGATCAGCTTCACGCCGCCAACCAGAGGTGAGAACAGGCCGAAGCGGCCGTCGGCAGTACGCAGCCCTTGCCACTCGGGCACGGAGCGCACACCAACTGCTTCTTGCGCGAATCCCAGAGCTGGCCTTTCTCCTCATCGATAAAAGCGATCCAGCCCGGCTTGTCCGGCAGGGAGACAATTTGCTTCACGGCATTGGTGCCCTCCAGCTTTGGCTTTGTCTTCTCAACGAATGCGCCAGTCGCGGCGTTATAATAGGACACTATGAACTTCTCCTTGGCAGTGCAGGGTACCAACAGCTGCATGCTGTCGATGGAGAATATTGGCGGCACAAAGTCTACAAAGTAGTATTCAAATTCATATAGCAGCTGGCTGCTGGGCACTGCGTAGCAGCAGATTGCAGCCGTCTTAGAGGCGCGCTTCTCCATGCTAACGGCCAGGACTTTTGAGCCGTCCAGCGTCATCTCCAGGGCTTCGACTGGGCCCGAAGTCGCGTGACAAGAGTGACCCGCCGTCCGGCAGGACCAGAAGACGAGGCGCCGGCTGTCGGCCGACACGGCCACGCTGGCATCGTGAGAGATGAGCGCCTTGAAGATGACAGCGTTTCCACTAGCCGAAAAAGTTTTCAACAGAACGGCCCGCTGTACGTCCCACAGTCCCAGGTAGGTGCGAGCCACGTGAGCGCCGTGCAGCCATCCTTCGACAAGGAGATGTAGTCTATCGGCTTCTCCATGTGGTGAATGTTGAACACGCGCTCCATGATATTGTTAAAGTTCCACACCTTAATGGTCTTGTCCATGGATGAGGAGACAACGCAATTCAGTGCCACGGAATTGGTCATGGAGACAATGCGACCGAAATGGGCGTCCAGCTTCTTCATCAGAGTGCCGGTCTTGCACGAGTAGGCCATGACTAGGTGGCGGACGGCGGAGATCATGAACTCATTTCCGC